>VZTZ01024268.1:56018-120208 GCA_013400955.1 Drymodes brunneopygia | reverse complement strand
CCGAGGTTATTTAAAGACCAGACATGAGGGACCATACTCTGCACGGTCTCAAATTTCACTCCAAAAGAAAGGTTGAACCACCAACCAGCCCGACTCTTTCAGGCTGGCTGGTGCTGAAACTTCAGTGGGGTAAATTGTTGGCCAGGGGGCGCTGGGGTTGGCAAGCAGGTGGTCACAGGCCAGGGGAGCGTGGCCGTGAACGCGCGTAACCTTTGTAGTGAAAGATCTTGCCGAGTGAACTGAGGTGTATTTACATGACCCATTACCTTGCCATAGCCAATGGACGCTATAATTCCAGAAGCCAATCGCTGAGGTCCACAGATAACAGAAAGCGAGAGGACCCTGACGAGCTGCAGCACTACGGGTACCCTGCACCTCAAATAGGTAAGCTCTGACCTCCCACAGCGGCCTCTGGAGTTGGGACACTGCTCTGGTCACTGCACTGCCCAGCTGGGCTGGGCTCTCTGCTCTGTTCCAACAATCCCACCCAATCCCAAACCATCTCCTTCCCCCCCAGGTCAGTGTGGGGGACGCTCCCCTCCCCGTGTTGTCATTGCCCCGTTTGTTCCCATTCCATCACCCCACGGGGTTTTGTGTCGTCGCCAGCGGCCAGAGAAGGCCAAAAGGGACAGACACAAAGCCCTGATGAGCCCATCCATTCCACAGAGCGCTTTCCCATCACCCTGCCTACTTCTGAGTCGCTGCTTTGTCTGGATTACCCAGCCACGTGTGGTTCATGAAGCCAAAGCTGACCTTGCTGCAGTGCAGCCCCCCTGCTGATGTCCATGTCATGCCTTCCTGTTGGCTGTGAGAGAGGGTGAGCAGGGCTTGGTGGGGACACAGCAGGGCTGGTTTCCTCTGTCCCTGGCTCTTTAGTGATGTGCAAGGACTTGTCTCTGGTAGGTTCTGCAGCAGGACCTTCCACCCTTCTGCCATAGAAGGGGAATAATGTGTAATAATAGCAGAAAGTGTGATCTGGGAGGATGGGGGTGAATTGGACCTATATCCACACCAGGTCAGATCTGCCCCATCTCTGGAATTGTTGAAGGCCAGCTTGGATGGGGTTTTGGCCAACCTGATCTAGTGGATGGTGTCCCTGCCCATGGCAGGGGGGTTGGAAGTAGATGATCTTTAAGGTTCCTTCCAACCCAAACCATCCCATGATTCTGTGATTCAGCCTGGAAAGGTTTTGTGCTCTCCCTTCGTGCCTTTGTGTCGTGGCAGGATCTCAACACGTCAGGGGTCTCAGGCAAAGCACGGTGTGCTGAACCTGGCTCAGGTTAAAATCACCTCCCAGTGATGGTGCCTGCATTTTGTGCTCTAGGAAGGCTTCAGGGAGGTGATTTGATTGGGAGTGAGAGAGGGTCACACTCTGGTGCAGGTTTCCTGTGCTCCACCCAGCCCAGGAGGATTTTGCCACTGTGCAGCCTCAGGAACCCCTGTGCTGTGGAGTGTCTGGGGGTGACTTGTTGGGGTTGTGGTTTTCAACACAAAGCAGGGGACAGCCTCCATTTCCTTCCTACCCTGCACAGACCCTGCTCCCTCCAGTGGGAGCAGCTCCACTGCCTGCAGGATGTATCCCTGGAGTCTGGTAAAAACCTGCAGGAGAGGGAGGACTTTACCACTGCTATAACCTGGAAAAGCTGAGCTTAATCTCTCCGTCCAAATGCAGAGGAAAGGGAGGCACTTCATGGCAGGCTCCTGTTGTTCCTACTCTGGCCCCAGGTGCTTCCCCAGAGCTGCTGTTCCAGCCTGTAATTCAGCTTTATAGTTTGGCATTTCTTCTGGCCATGCAGCTGGGTGCTGGATCTGGACTTGGTGACATCCCTGGATTTGGGCTCAGTGACATCTCTGGATCTGGATTCAGTGACATCTCTGGATTTGGGCTCAGTGACGTCTCTGTTCCCTCCCTGCCATCGTGGCCACCGCTGTAGCATGGCTGGCTTGGGCTGTGGCACCCTGAGGGCAGCATGGGCTGGGAGATGTGCATTGTCCTGCTGCAAGCTTCCCTCACCCCTGTCGCTGTCCCAGAAGCACCAACTGCAAGTTGTTCAAGGAAATCAGGAGGGAGGAGATGTAGAGGCAGAGGGGACAGTCCAGCAAGGGATTAGAGGGGATTTTTAGCTGGGGATGCCAAAGCAAAACCCACAACTTCCCTATGGGCACAGATTGTAGGGAATAAGACATTTCACATCCACTCAAGACCTGGAAAAAGATGAAATACAGAAATCAGCTGGTGCCAGCCATAAGGACTGTGGATGAGGGGTCAGTTCTGCCCAGCTGAAGAGCAGCATTTTCTCCTGCCAGCCCTTCCCACCCCTGGTGTCCAGGTCCTGCTGGCCCCCAGGCTGTGGCAGAGCTGTGCCAGGCTCAGCCAGGGCGCTGCTGGTTGCCCACGTGCCTCTGCCAGCAGCAGCACAAGAGCCAGATCCAGCCCAGCAGGTCCCTGGCACGGGCTCAGCCCACAGCAGGAGGGCTCTGCCAGCAGCAGGATGTGAGCAGAGAGGCGTCTGGCACAGGGGGGAGATGTCAGACCCCGAAACAGAAAGGGCTCCTGGCAGAGGGATGGCAGGGATGTGCTGCTCCATTAGTGCTGAGGGAAGGAGAGCCCTGGAGCAGCTGCAGGCACTGGTGGGGACACTGCAGCCAGGAGCTGGAATGGGCCTGGATTGCAGAGCTGCATCCCCACGGATGTCTCACTCTGCAGCACCTGCTGGACCCTCTCCAGCTGCTGCCCCTGGAGCTGTGGGAGCAGCAAGGGCCGTCTTCCCACTTCAAGTGGGGTGGTGAGCCCTGAAAAATGCTTTGGGATGCTCCTGTTAATCCCCAAGCTCGTCTGGGGCATCACAGGACTCATCCAAGGTCAATCCTGCTGAGACAGCTGCCTGCAGGCACCAGGGATGATGCAGGGCAGGGCTTGGCCCCCTCTCCTCTGGGGGTGAAGACAGATTTGGGTGGAGCCTCTCTGCTTTGAACACAGCCTGAAAGACTTTGGGCTGTTGAGCCTGGAGAGGAGAAGGCTCTGGGGAGAACTTAGAGCCTCTTCCAGTGCCTAAAGATTCTCCAAGAGACCTGGAGAGGGACTTTGGGTGAGGGCATGGAGTGACAGGACAAGGGGCAGTGAATTTAAGCTGAAGGAGGGTAGATTTAAATTCGATATAAGAACAAAAATCTTCATTATGAGGATGGTGAGATCCTGGCACAGGTTACCCAGAGAAGCTGTGGATGCCACATCCCTGGAAGTGCCCAAGGCCAGGTTGGACAGGGTTTGGAGCAACCTGGGATAGAGTGAGTGATGTCCCTGCCCATGACAGGGGGTTGGAACAAGATGATCTTTAAATTTCCTTCCAACCCAAACCATTCCATGATTCCATAACCTCTGGCAGGTTTAATTATAAAACAGCACTGAGCTGGACCGGGCAGCTTTCAAACCCAATGAGCACAGTGAACATCTTGCCATTGTATCAAAAAACAGAGTCAGAATTCACTTCTGGGACGAATAATTGCAAAATACTTCACTCAGTGATTTGCATTTGCTGCCATTTGACCCACAGGAGTGCAGAAATTCTTCTCACTCATAGTTTTGATGGGCACTGTTGTGTTTCTCTTGAGCAGAGAGTGAATTTTTCTCATGCCTGAGAGTGCCTCAGAACTGGGTCTCGCTCGGTTTGGAAATTAGTGAAATTTGTGCAAGGTTTGAGACCAGGCTGGACGTAATGTCCCAGTGGACTGGGATAAATTGCTTGGTTCAGAACGACACCAAGCCCAAGGGAGTCACCAGCACTTAGAAAATAAACTGTATTATGGGTTTAAAAGCCGGGGATTCGTGCAGTGTGAGGGACGATAATTAAGGAGATCTACCTCTAGGCACAGCTATTTCTGCTGTGAAAGAGCAAAAAGCCAGAAATAATAGAGAGGGAAGAGGCAGGAGAGGTGGAATTTGGTTCAAAGATGCCATTCATACATCCAGTGACACAATAACTCATCTGAATATGGAGATTGCAAAATCCCAGCCAGGTCTGAGGCGGAGGTTGGTGAGCTCTCCAAGCCACGAGCTGCTGATGGAGGAGGCTCCTGTGTCTCTGCAGGCTTCCCCTGTCCCACCTCTGGCCTCCCAGAAAGATTTTGGGACCCAAACTTAGAGTGTTGAACTACCAGAACCCCTCAGCTCCCTGCCCTTGAGGGACTGGGTGCTTCTGGGTGCAGAATTGTGGAGGTTGCTCAAGGTGGATGGAGAAATGCAAAGGCACCACTGGTTCATGGAGCATCCCAGCAGGCAAGGGAGCAGGAATGGTTGGGATTTTTGGGCCAAAGAGGGATCTGCTGGAGTCTGGGGCTCTGTGAGTGGCAATTGCTGAAGTGATGGCACCATAAATGTAATTTGCTGGAGGTGAACTTGGAGCATGGCAGGACTCTGGGTGTGACAGAGCTGGGTGTTGGAAAGGCAGGGAAATTTCCATGGAAATGCAGATCTCTCTCTACCAGGAGATCTCACATTTGTGAAACAGAATTTGGGACTGATGCTTTCCTGGAGCCCCAAAGCCTCAAAACACACAATGTCTCCTTCACATCCCAGGGAAAGACCAGTGGTCCACAACTTTCATCTAACTGGGACCAACTGGGCAGAAGAATGAAACAAAACACAAAAGCAAAACAATCGTGAGCAACTTTGGCTTGATGAACAGCACATCTCGTGATAATCATTGCAATTGCACAGATGAGGTGGGGAAAGGTTGATCCTCACCTCCACCCCTCCCTGTGTCCAGACAATAAATGAAAGAGTGAAAGTCTGTCCATTTTACAGCAAGGACAGGTCTTCCTCTACACTTTTCCTCCTCAACACATATTAATTAAAAAAACTCTAATCAATGGGTGTATTTTTAATTCCCAGCTGCCAGAATGACAGGAGACATTCAAAGCAGATGTGCTGAAAAGCACGACACAAACCAAACAACACAGATAACCACCAAAAATCCCAAAGAGCAGATTGATGAGAGCCACAAACACTTGAAATCCTGCATGGAATTTCCTTCTATGTGGGGAAAACGCCAGTAAATAAATAAAAATAAATAAAAAAAAACAAATATACCACCTGGAGGAAAAAGCCAGACATGCACAGTTTTAGGCAAAATTGAGGAAATTTGGTGGTCTCCAGCCTTTACAGTCCCCACCACAGTTCCTGCTCTGACATTTTCATGCAGCTGGTTTATAACCCTCCCTGAGATCTCCAGCTGCAGAGCTCCTTTCCTGCTCCAGGCTGCAGCTGGACAGTTTAATCCAGCATCCTCTGCCCAGCTTTCTTTGGGGATGGGCTGGTGGTGTGGGATAGCACATCCAAGTGCTGGGTGCCAGGCTGGGTGACCCTTGGAGTCACATTTACCTGTCCCACCCAGTGCTGTGACCCTTCTCATCACCCACAGTCTGATAAATGCATCCATTTGGGATGAGGCACGGGGCAGCCTGAGGTTTGGAAGAATTTGTCACAAGAAGGGGCTGCCCCTCTGTTATGCTGGTGTTTGTTTTTTGCCATATGCCTGTGTTCTATACATACCAAATGCTGCATTCCAGGTTTATTATGAGTAGTTATTAGCAGCCCGTGAAAAATCCAAAAACCCAAACAATGCATGGCTTAATTAAATGGAGCAGAGCCAGCTTTTGTTTTCGTGTGGGGGAGAAAAGCATTTTGTCAAGGGGTAGAATATTGCCTATGAAAATCAGTGGAAAACTGTCCTTTCCCTGCCCATTTCACACTTAGGGTGACTTATTTGGAGGTTGTGGCCTGCTGAAACAGCACCAGCAGGAATATTAGTGACAAAGAGAATACATCTCAGTGCTTTTCACTCTCATCAATGGGAATTTTTAGTGGCTTTTCCAATGCTGCCCCATCAGATCAGCAGTTGATAGGGGCTGTGAGATGCCCTGGAAGAGCCAGCCTTGCTCTGTGTCACATGCTCACAGCTGATCACAGGTAAAGCTGAGAGAGAAAACCCTGTGGGATTTCATCAGCTGACCCTTCTTAGGCACCATCACC
This sequence comes from Drymodes brunneopygia, assembly GCA_013400955.1. Taxonomy (NCBI): domain Eukaryota; kingdom Metazoa; phylum Chordata; class Aves; order Passeriformes; family Petroicidae; genus Drymodes; species Drymodes brunneopygia. Next base: position 114,177 of record VZTZ01024268.1, on the reverse strand, counting down.
TTCTACTTTGTCAGCTCCTCCTCTGCCAATCTGCACTGGCAGGGGCTCTGAGAAGGCAGGGAAAGGGGCTGAACCCTTAAAAGTGTACAATTTATGGATACATTTATCTGTCTAATCACTGTTGGTGCAGTCTCTAAGTGGAGGTTCCCTGCCCCAGCTCACAAGGTTCTGGAGTGGCTCCACCACCTTCAGTGGTGAAGTTTGCCATTCCCAATGATGCTTTCACAGCATCCTTCTTTTTTTTTTTTATTCTTCATGTGTGTGTGTGTTACAGCTCTACACAGCACCCAAAAAACCCCCTTTAGCCCATTCTCAACTCTCACATTTTCTCCCCAGTGCCCTCACACCCTCCCACCCATCTTCTCACCCCACCAGCAGGACACATGGCAGCCTCACAGATCTCACAACTGGCCACGTGCGACTCAGAAACTTCTTCCCCGGGTATCCAGGGATGCCACACCCTCACCTTCTGTTCCAACCCCCCCAGGTGACCCTGCAGCAGAGGAGTGGTCCCCGTGGAGCGTGTGCTCGACCACCTGCGGGGAGGGCTGGCAGACCAGGACCAGGTTCTGCGTTTCGTCTTCCTACAGCACCCAGTGCAGCGGCCCTCTCCGGGAGCAGAGGCAGTGCAACAACTCTGCCGTGTGCCCAGGTATTGGTGGCCAGCAGGGGAGGGACTTTGGCTGCCTGTGGTGTCTCCACTGGGATGTTTCTGGGAGGCCCTGGCACAGGTTGCCCAGAGAAGCTGTGGCTGCCCCATCCCTGAAAGTGTCCAAGGCCATCTTGGATGGGGCTTGGAGCAACCTGGGATAGTGGAAAGTGGTTGGAATTAGATGATGTTTCAGTTCCTTTCCATTCCAAAGCATTCTAAGATTCTGTAATTCTTGGAGGGAGATGGTTTTTGTTCCCCGTTCCATCACTTTATACCTTAAGGCCTCATACAGAGACTTTCTAGACCAAGCACCACGAGATGGGCACCTGCTCTGCATGATGAGGATAATTCCATGCCATCAATAGTCCATGAACTCAGTACCCCTGCAGGCAGGTGCCCTTTGGGGTGTATCCAGGTTGGTAACAATTCTGATGAAAAAATACATTCCTGGAGCCTAGAGGAAAGATGGAGAGGGATTTTTTACAAGAGCATGGAGTGACAGGACAAAGGGGAATGGCCTCAAATTGAAAGAGAGATGGTTTAGATTGAATATTAGGAAAAAACCCTTCCCTGTGAGGGTGCTGAGGCCCTGACGCAGTTTTCCCAGAGAAGTTGTGGCTGCCCCATCCCTGGAAGTGTCCAAGGCCAGGTTGGACGGGGTTTGGAGCAACCTGGGGTAGTGGAAGGTGTCCCTGCCCATGGGAAGACATCCCTGTCCAGGGATGGAATGAGATGATCTTTGAGGTAATTTCCAACCAAACCATTCCATGTTTCAATGATTATTTTGAAGAGTTTTGCTGTTAGACTAAGGATGTTATTCATTTCTCCTGAACAGTAACATCATTGTTCAGAAACAATTCTATGATGGTGAAACCACCATCCATGGTGAAATCATCATCTGTGTTCTTTCCTTTATTTCCCCCTCTGGTTACCTCTTCTCACGCAAGATGCCTGGAGAGAATTAGCTTTGAACCCTTTTTCCTGTTAGCAACTGATGAAAAACTGGAAAAGTCCCTGTTTTTTGGGGGTTTGTTCTTTTCCTGAAGCATTATTGATCTAGCATTAACTTCTCTGGTAAAACTGGAAGAGATGAAGTCCCTTAAGAGAGATCAGTGCATTCTTATGGCATTTGACCTCTGGAGATTACAGTGACTAAAATTCCATAAATAACATGGCCAGGTTAGATTAAATTAGATTGGAGAATATTAGATTTATATAGATTAGAAGGCTAATTAGATTAGATTAAAATCGATTAGATGTCTAATTCCAGGAGCTACCAGAGATGGCTTGAGCACTGCTGGAGGATGTTGCCCCTTCCATTTTACTCTTCCAAGTCCCCCTGGCTTTGCCTCTGAGGTGTCACTGACCTATGATAATAATCAGTAGACAGACTGTAGCTTTTGTGAAAGCCTTAAAATGTTGTAGTCTTTGAGGATTCGATGAGAAAATGTTGGGAGGGAGGAAAAAAATGGGTGAGAAGCAACAAAATGATGGTGCTTCCCTAAGGGTAGTGGGGTTTTATTCCTTTCTAGTCAAATCCATCTTCTGCTTAAAAAATGCCCTGTTGGCTCAAAAATTAAGGTCAGTGAAAAGTGTGTTGTGGTTTATTTCAAAGACTGGAAGGCAGCAGGCACTTGGTGTCGATATCAAAGCATAAAAATCACTTGATGTTCCTCTGGCACATTTTGGGTTGGTTTCTTCTCCAACTTCCCACACGTTGCTCGTACCGGGTGGGAAGAAGCTGTGCCCTGCAGGCTCCCTCACTTCCTCAGACCTCCTCTGGGAAAGAAAAATCACTTCTTCTGCTTCCCTTGCAGTGCACGGCACCTGGGACGAGTGGTCTCCATGGAGCCTGTGCTCCTCCACTTGTGGGAGAGGCTACAGGGACCGGACCCGCACCTGCAAACCCCCCCAGTTTGGAGGGAACCCCTGCGAGGGCCCCGAGAAGCAAACCAAGTTCTGCAACATCGCCCTCTGCCCAGGTAGGGACAGTGACAGATCTGAAATGTCCCCTCCAGCAGGTCTCCCCTAGCTCAGTTTCCCTCACACGGCTCGTCAGGGTCTGTCACGAACTCCAGTGAAAGTCTGAACTACCCCAAAGAGGATCCTGAGGAAAGGACTCATTGAAGAAGCAATCCAGAGGTTCTTTCTGGGGTTGTTTCAGCTCAGAGGTGTCTCAGGTTCAGGTTTGCCCTGTGTGACACCTTACATGGGTGGGATCTGGCTGTCACGGCTCTTTCCAAGACTATTTCAAGCTTCTCACCTGTTCTCCCCACTGAATGCTTTATTTTGCCTGACTGGGTTCATTGTGCTGGAGCTAATTGATAGTTTCACTTGTCTGTGCTTTAATTCAATATATATGCACGTTTTCTCTGTGGCTGATCCTGCTCTGAGTGGTGAGATGGACTAAGAGACTCCTGCTGGCCTCCCATGCCAAATTTAATCTTTTCACCTTTTCCCTACCCCTAAATTTCACTTCCAAATGCCTCTCCTTGAGTTTTGCTTTGAAACACCAGAAAGAACCTCACAATGAAATTACTTTTACCACCTGGAAATCTATTAATGTTCCACAGGCTTCTCTCCTCTGACAGGCCCTGGGTTTACAACAGAGACCCCCTAAATTTAACTCTGGGTGTCCTGGTGGACACGATCCGTACACGAGCGAGCTCCCCAAAACTCCCTCCCTATCCCTGGATAATGTCAACTGACATTTTTCCAGTTTAATGAGAATCATTATGAGACATTATTATGTCCCCAGAGGAGGAGAGGGATTGTGGGAGGGATGAGAACTTTGTGAAAACAGTGAGAAGCCTCCTGGCATTTCCCATCGAGTTTTCACTCCAAGTAACTATCCTCGGATATTTGGCCGCTGTCCAGAAGACTCTACTTGGAATAAGAACCTCCCAGACACCAAATTGACTCTGTCATAAAAAGACAAATTTAAGAAGTCAGAGCCGGCATTGCTTGGGCAATAAAGCATACCCTGAGTTAACATTGATCCATAATTAATTTAAATACAAATAAATACGTGGCCCGAAACAGCGGTGGAAAAGACAAGGCAGCCCAACTGCAAGGCTTCAGCTCTAATTAGCGCCACAAAGGCAATCAGCGGCTTGGCAGCGCCAAATGAGAGCGGCGTTGGGGGAATCATTGAAGCACAACAATGGGCGTTTGACACCCCAGACACTCAGCAGTGTTCATTACCGCCCTGCCCCGAGGATTTATTGCTACAGCTGATAAAAAAATGCTCTGCTGCAGGGACAGCAGGGCCTTTGTTCCTCCGGAGCTGTGGATTCCAAGTCTTTAGAAGAGGGAAAAAGGAGGAAGACAATGCCTCCAGCAGATAATGAACATTTTTGATAGACTCCCACTGTGGTGTGACCAAACAGTCCTTGGCTGTGGCTGTGATGGGAGCCCGTCAGCATCTTGGCCAAGAGACACCTTTGCAGCAGTGCAAGTGGCTGGAGGGACAGCACAGCCACCTTTGTTTCTGATTTTTAAAAAACGTGTCTGTAATTACAGCCTATGAAAAAGTACAAGGAAATTACCTGTTCCCAATCCCCCACTGAACAACCAAATTATGGGTTTGGCTCCTTCATTTTCCCATCTCCAAATGCTTGCACTCCTGATCAGCTGCCAATCACCAGCAGCAGGGAAAGTGTTGGAAAAATTCAACTTTTTTTGGCAAACGCAGTTTTTTCGGTAAATGTTACATTTAATGTGGGAAATGCAGTCTCGCTTTTCCAACTTAGGAGAATGTTAATGAGGTGCAGACACCATCATTTTTAGGATTAAATTCTTCCCTGTGAGGGTGATGAGGCCAGAGAAGCTGTGGCTGCCCTATCCCTGGAAGTGTCCAAGGTCAGGTTGGACAGGGCTTGGAGCAACCTGGGATAGTGGAAGGTGTCCCTGCCCAAGGCAGAAGAGTAAAATTAGATAATCTTTACCTTTCCAACCCAAACCATCCTGTGATTCCACGATTTTATGATCAATTCATGGAAACTTAGCAGCACAACCTTCAGTGAGAAAAACCACACTAATTTATACCTGGTAGGATTTACTTGGTGGAGTTTTGGATCATTTCCAGAGAAGAATCACCTGTCAAACACCGCATTTCTCATTTCCCCTCTTTGGGATTGATAGGCACTGGCACGAAGCCTTGAATTTATGCACAATAAAAACAAGCACCTTTCAGAGGTGTACCTTTATGCCTGCCTGATTTTGCACACCTTGACTTAACAGTTGTTCATTTGGATGCTTTTAACATTTATTTTTTACTGAGTTTGCAAACAAACAGCTGCTCAACTGCAAAGAGGATTACACAGCGCTGATCAATTCCTTGCAGATTACATGGGGGACCAGTTTGCATTTATTTTTCTTGGATGGACAAGCAAAGCCAAAAAAAAAAAAGAGCTGCAATGTGATTTGAGCCAGAATTCAGACTTTTCAGAGATTCAGGTTGTTTTTTCCCCGAGTGAGATCTAGCAGCTAATTAGATCTAAACAGAGCATGATGGCCACTGTTAATGAGAAAAATGCTCCAGGAAGAGCAGGCTGGGTGATGGATCTGTTGATCAGGGACCAATTAGGGTGTAACCGCCACACTTGGGAATGCCTCAGTCCATACCATAATAATAAGATGAATTCCTGTTTCTCTCCATCCCCGTCCCTATCATAACCTCCCTTGTGCCTCCCTCCCCTATTTAATTATCAAAGACACTGCTGGGTAGAAACATCTCCAGCCTGTCAGAGTTAATTCAGCTGTGAGGGGAGTACATTGACCACACACGCTCACCCTGTTCCCGGTCTTCTGTTGGAGCACACCTTTGCTCCAACCAGCAGGAGCCATGGATTCCTATCAATAACATTGTGATTCAGGTTTCTGGGTGTGCTTTAATGAGAAACAGAGCATTTGCACAAGGGAGAAAGTTCACGCTCTGCAGATTTGTGCATTGCTTTGCTGAAAAATGAGTTCCCTTAAAAAAGTGCTGATGGCCCCAAATGGGAAATGTCATGGTAATGTAGAGATCCCTTCAAAGTGTTCAGTGACAACACGAGCCACGGCCTCTGGTGTGATGTTGTTTTGTGATTGGCAACGTTATTAGTTTGGGCTTTCATGTTGGAGTGTGCATTATCAATAATTTCAGCTTTTATGGTGTTACGCAGAGTGTGGAATATAAAAATTGAAATGTTACCGCACTCGCATCCTGTGGGACTGTTGGAGGCTGCAGAGGGTCCCAAATATCCCTGTTGCCACAGTTGTCCAAACTTATTTTGGTGATCTCTGCCCTCTTTCAAACCCTGTGGCTCTGGTTTGATCTCCCCACCTTGGACCCTGGTAGGCAAAGGCCGCCCGGCTCTCGCCACGCGGCCCCTTCCAGAGGGAAAGATCTTCACATTCCGCTCGTTTTCTTTCTTTGGGCCACTCAGTGGACGGCAACTGGAACGAGTGGTCGAGCTGGAGCTCGTGCTCAGCTTCCTGCTCCAACGGGACCCAGCAGCGGACGCGGGAGTGCAACGGGCCCTCCTACGGCGGAGCCGAGTGCCAGGGACACTGGGTGGAAACCCGGGACTGCTTCCTGCGCCAGTGCCCAGGTGGGTGACCAATGGCTGCTTCTTTCTCTTGGCCCATCTTCCTCTGCAATCCCAGTGAAAGGTTTCTTTGGGGGAGATTTGAGCCTTTTCCAGTGCAGTAATAAGGAGGTTTGGGTCGTTCCAACAGACCATGCCGGCCAAAATTCACCGCTGGCAAATGTTTCAGGAGACCCCAGGGATGTGAGTGGTTGCCCTCAGGGAATGTGTGTTTCTAACCTCAGGTATCAGCTTTTCATCATGAGCTTAATAAAACCCCAAGAAAACATCAATGAAACAATTCCCTTGCCTCCACAGGGCTTCAGCTTTCCTCTTCTCTTTGTTTTGTTCCTCTCCTCCCACCTTTCAATGTTCCCAGTTATATTTGAAGCAATATTTGGAGGATTTGGGAATCCTCCATTGTATCTCAGCTTTAAACCTTATCAGTGTGAAGGTCTGGCACAATGAAGCCTTTGTTCATGTCTGTGTAAGGTTTGTCACTTACTTTACTCATCTGTGACTTAATAATAATGACAGCAATAATAGTAACAACAACAACAACAACAACAACAATAATAATAATAATAATAGTAATAATAATTCCTACTGGAATTCATCCTGATCTACCTATTTCCTCAAGGAATCCCTTTACACTCTGTTTGCACCATTATCTGCAATATTTAACAGAGGTGTTGGATTTTCCTACATGGTCTTGAGTAGGTGTTGATGTTTAAGTGCCTCACTCCTTCTTTGCAACTAAGGGAGATCTTCAAAGACAAAAACAGCCTTCAAAACCCCTTTTTAGACAACCTTGTCCCACTGATTTCAGAGTTGTCTCTCAAAGCAACTCAGGTCATACTTTCCACTGCACAAAACATCACTAAAAGCAGCAGATTTTGGTGCTGCCCCTCTCGTTTGATAATTTTCTGCTACTTCTTGGAGAAGGTGTGGATCTCCCACCCTCCCAAAAAGAATTATTCAACCCAAGATGATGTGGTAACTCAAAATTAAAGCCCAAATGGTGAAGAGCAGACTTAGAGCTTGTTCTACTTCTGTCACCAAGTTGTTGTGGCACAGCAGAGGTGAATTTTTCCCTACCATGCAGGCTTGTTGTGAGGGCTAATTAACATTTTTATGGTGCTTTGATAAATGCCATTGTTAACATAAAAGAAAAGGAATTTTGATAAATGTCATTATTAACGTAAAAGAAGCCACATTTCCACTGGATCTGGAATGATGTTGGGAGAAGGCAGAATGGAATGAGACAACATCCCAAACCTCTTTCCAAGGCACATCAGTGCAATGGAAACAGCTGGAGGGAGGTTTAGTTGGTGTCTCTTCATGGTTTTTTGCCCAAGATCTCTTCTGATCTCTCTAAATCCCTGAGCCAGACCTTCTCTGGGAAAGTTTATTTCCACACATGCTTTGCACATTCCCAGTGAACTCCAGATATGGAACTGGGCTGGCAGATGTGGCTGCCAGGTTGAGTCCCTGCCCATGGGAAGAGTGTTCAGGAGCACAGCCCCAAATCTCAGCCTGAGGAAAGAGATAGGGATGCTTTTGCAGAGTGTGGAGGTGCTGAGGAGGAACACAAAAACACCCTTGGACTATCAAAGGGTTGATGGGATGGGAATGGGAACGCTCTGATTTAATATTTGTTGAGGATCAAAGATCCAAAGCAGGAGACCTCCCTTCGTACCAAACCCTGCCCTACTCACCCTTTGTTCCTCTGCTCACCTTGGGGTCTTGATTCCTTCTGTTGCAGATGATGTTTGGGACCTAACAGGCTGTTTCTCTCCTCTTTATATTTTTTTTTTGTTTCCAGTGGATGGGAAGTGGCAGGCCTGGGGAGTGTGGGGCAGCTGCACCGCCACGTGTGGAGGTGGCACCCAGAGACGTGACCGGGTGTGCTACGGTCCCTTCTTCGGTGGAGAGACTTGCCAGGGTCCCAAGGAGGAGTACAAGCAGTGCAATGACAGAAAGTGTCCTGGTATGTGCCCCAGACCCCCCGTGCTTTCCTTTGAATGAGGCGGAATTTTGGAATTTTGGATTCTGGGAATGGCTTCCACGTCCTTTGTCAGAGATCTGAATGCTACAAAGGGTGGTAATCTCATAAATCCTAGCCATGAGCCAGGTACAAGGTCTTGATTTAATTTTTGCAGAATTCAGTGCAATCGTGTTGGTTTCAATGAATATTTGGTCAATCCCACCAGCCTTGCCTTGATGGTTTCATCTTTTCATTGCCATAGAGTTACAAGAGGTAAAGAGAAACTTTTTGGTAGCAAAAGCTGATATCAGAGCCTCAAGTCCATGAAGCTGTTGAGTACTGAGGATGCTGCAGTGGTTTCCCACCCTTTACCTCTGAGAAACCTGAACACCACTGGAAATGAAAAAAAAAAGATGTATCTGCATCTGTCAGAGCTTTACCCAAATCTCACCCTCCTGCAGAGTGCCAAAGCTGAATGGAGGGTGAGTGAACTGTAGGCAGATGAAAACCTGGGTTTGGATGTGAAAAATAAGCTGGAGTGAACACTTCCAAGTGGGAATGTTTCTGTCTGCCTCTCAGACTATACAAAGACCAAAAAAAGAGCCTTGTGCACCATTTCTGCTTTCTTCCTCAGTCTGAGTTGAAGGGCCTGGTGAAATTGCTGGTAGGGGATCAATGGCCTCTGTGATGTTGGCAGTCAGATTGCATCGATTGTAACAGGCCATGAGCTTTGACTGAAGGGGTAATTAATTATCAGAGCAGCTCAGTGAGAGACAGAAGGGATTCTCATGGCAGCATCCTGGTGTTCCTACCGGAAAAGGGTGTCTCCCCAAAGGACAGGAGGCAGCAGTTTTGATGCAGAAGAACCACGTGGAGGCCAAGCCATCCCCTCAGACTCCCTCACAGAGCACTGAAGACAAAGAGATGAAAGCCAGAGGACATCAGCATGGAAGTTCCAGCACGTTCAGCTCGGAGGTGACAGAGAAAGAGGTTGTGTGACAGCCTTGTCACTCTTCCCAGCTCCGCTCTAATAAAAGGCATCACCTCCCCTTACAAGCTGTGCCTCTCAATTAGCAGTGGCGTGTGAGAATCTCTCCTAACTCTGCCACAAAGCTCTCCCTCGCCACAGAAAATCTCAGCACCAGGTTGTCTGGTGGTGTCTGCAGATTTAGTTCAGCTTCAGCGTGTGCCAGCTGGGGCCCTGGCAGAACAAGCCCGATCTTTTCTTCTCTTTCCGCAGGGGTTGATGCCTGTGCAGTGCTCAAAAGGAAAAGGCAAAACTCAGGCACTGGGGCCTGCCAGGGTTCACAGCCAGAAGGGTCTCGCTTGCAGTTGTTCATTTGCAAGGGAAGGAAAAGGTGGGGAAACATCAGAGGCTAAAAATAAACCCGCTCAAATTTGTTCTCCAGAAAGTATCAAATGCTGGCGTGATCTGATTTGAGCAGAAGAATTGAACTTAATTGGGTTAGTTATTAAAATCTCCCAGTGCAAATAGGTTACTCTGGTAAGAGGGATTTTGTTGTGAAGCTAACATCAAAAAGAAAAATAAAAAAAAAAAAAAAAAGAAGAAAAAAGGAAAGGATGAAATGATTCTCTCCTGGTCTGGGAATTGCTGCTGCGCTCACTGCAAGACAACTCCAATCAGTTTTTTTTTAAAGAGCATCTCTGATCCACAGCATCCCTCAGTGGTCCCCAGGGACACTGCAGGGGTGACGAGACCAGGAAGTTCTGACAGACCAGCAGGGGAGAAAGGGAAGGAGAGAAGTGAACATTCTCCCTCTCTGCTTTTTGATGTGCTCTGCTGCTTTGTAGCCGAAGGTGCTGAAAGCTCCCACACCCCCGAACCTTCCTGTGAACCATGGCACAATCTGTGACCGTGGTCAAAACGTGGGGACAGGAGTCTGGAATCCACTCCTGCTCGGGGACAGGCTCTGTGGGTGACCAAGTGCTGTCACAACTGGGTGATTCAATCTCCATGCCCCACAGCTCCGTGTCAGCAGGCTGGAAATGAAACTGCCTCTTTTCCACCCCTGTTCTGGCTGATCTGCAGCAGCCACGAGCTGTTGGCTCAGGGATGAGTCCTGCTGATGAGCAGAGCACAGCTGGGGTCCCGCTGCCCTCCGGGGTTCCATCACAGCAGCGATTACTCACAAAGGGAACTTTAAACCAGGGGAAGGAGCATCTGTTTCCAGGCAGAGAATTCAGATTATTCATTCCCAGTGTCTACTGGGGAGGAATCCATCTTTGAACTGCAGCTGGGGCTGGGGCCACACAATTTTGGAGCTTGCCTGCAGGAGCAGTGATGTGCAGGCAGCTTGTTGGGTCTTGTAGGAGTTCTTCAAAGAAGCAGGACTTGCCATGGCCATAATTTAAGGTTTGAACCCTCCCCACAGCCAGGTTGGTCCCAGAGCAGCAGTGGGACATGTCCTGGCCAGCTGCAGGCACAAACTCAGCTTCCAATTTATTGGTATTTTTACACGCACGATGAATAAAAGCTGTAATCAAGAACTATTAAATCGAGTTTTTTCTCCTCCCCTCCCTCGGGAGTGACAAATAGCTTTAACACCATCCTCATGGCTCCCTCCACGTGTTGTAAATAATGAGTTTCTCAGCACAAAGATCTCCCGTGGTGAATGTTTTTCTCCCAGATCCCGCCAACTCTGGGACCGACTCAGCTCCACCCACAGACAGAAGCATCCAAAACCATCCTTCCAATGGTATTTTTTCTGTGATGTCTCAAAACACATTTCTGCAGGTTCCTGGGCTCTGCAGCAGTGCTTGGAAATGAGCTGCTGATGCAGTTCCAGCCTGTTTGGGCTCAGATTTTCTCTCTTTTGTGCACAAGATGGAAGCAGGCATGATGAAGACCACCCAGGGGATGAGTCCATCTTTTTTGTTCTTTCCTTCATTCTTACTCCACTGATTCATGCCAGGCCTCATTTTAGATACATCCAGCACTGAAGGTGGAGACCCTGAGGGATGGAGGAGGTGGAGTCTGGAGCCACAGAGTCCACCCACAAAAGATCTGCCCATTAGAAACTAAGAAATAAAACTCTTTAGCAGAGGGCAGCAACAGCAGTTTTCTTGCAATGAGCTGCCACAAGGCAAGGCAGGGATGTGAGTGGCCTTTCCCGTGGATTTTAGCGAGCTAATCCTTGGAGTGGATGAATCCCCAGCTTTCAGACAGGCAGAGCAAATCCCAGAGAGGTGAAGTGACTTTGTGAGGGTCCAAGCAGCTGCAGAGCTGGGAGCGCAGCTCCAGACACTCCCAAACTTCCTCTTCCCACTCCCTTTTCCATGTCCTTGCCGGGGAGGAAGCTTTACCAACAGAGCTCTTCTCTCCTGGCAGAGCCCCACGAGATCTGTGACGAGGAGAGCCTGGGCCCCGTGGTTTGGAAGGAGACGCCAGCCGGGGACGCTGCAGCCGTCCGGTGTCCCCGCAATGCCACCGGTAAGGGTGACTGCCTGGTGGGGAGGTGGCTCCTGGTCAGGGGATCCTTCATCCTTTGTGTCCTAGAGGAGAAGAACCTGGTTGTGGGACGATGAGCAAGCACATGGACTTTCCTCTTTTTGTCCAGGGATAAATTAACTCAGTCTGGGTTTCTGTTTTCACTGTTAGAGAAAAGCATTTTAGTCGTTACTGGATAATCTGAGGTGGTTTCCATCCACCCGCTGCCTGGTCCTGGCACAAGTTTGAAATTGTTATGAATGCATATTATAGTGTTGGCTTTTCGCAAATAATAAAAGCTGTATGTATGATGTTAGTTCTTGTAAAAGTAACTTTGGTTATAAAAATATAATCACTTTTGATATTTTAATTACTTCTAAATACTTTTTATTTTAACTTAAATGTAGTGATTAATATAACTATATATTAAAATGTACCTAGCTTAAAATAATTAAACCACCTACTTTTACTTAGTAAATAAGCATAAGTGTAACAAATTCCTACCTCAAGACATCTCTATCAAAAATAACCATCAGACAATAACCAATAGACCAAAAAAAATTACAGAAGTCTCCAAAAAAACTACACATGCTCTAAAAAAGCAAACCTAAAAAAACCCATGCTAACAAGTACCTAAAAAATATAAAATAATTTTAAAAAGAGTTTAAATATACATACCTGTCTATGACTATGCAACAAACTAATACAATTACAAAAGCATATAAAGAGAGTCTCTCACCATAACAAGCATGCTCTTAACTCCGTGCCAAAAATTCCCGGCATCACCTAAATGTTGTAACCTTTTACCCTATACCCTATCCCCTTATTGTCTTTCTATTAAACCTCTAAATTTTAACAAAAAACTAAACCTCGTTTTTAACAAAATTAAGGAATACTGGGATATGTTCCCTCCATTGTCTACAAAAAGCTTTGCAGAGCAGGTAGGGCTTTAGAGTCCCCTAGACCTGGATGTTGAATTTCTCTCCAGTGGCCATAAAAGCAGCTGCTGTAGGAGAGCAGGAAATCTGAATTCCACTGTCTGCTTGCACTTAGAAACCTCAGCATCTCTCTAAACATTTCTTTGGGTGCTCCAGTTGATGGTCTGATTGTGGTGGTGTGAAGTAAAAGGATATGGGCATCCAGGTGTTCCCTAAGGAGTGGAAGGCAGTGCCAAGAAGGCTCCAGGGGATGTGCTGGTGGTGGGATTTGTCCTCAGCTGGAGGTTCCTCACCCCCATGCAGGAACAGAAATAGGGGCAGCAGTGTCAATAATGAATATAAAGGTTTAATTTTGGATTTGGATTGATGTCAGATTATTGGATACAGACAGCTCTCTTTGACTCAGCCTGGGACAGTCAGTGTCATCCCCAATGCTGTCCTGGAAGGGCTGTAACCAAAGAAAGGCCACTGAATCATTTGGCAGCAGCAATGGCACTGCAGACCCAGCAAACCCAATTCTCAGAGACTTTCCAAACAGCATCACCATGGCTGGGACAGGATGATCCCTCTCCCTTTCCTCCTCTCTGTTCTGTCTGTTCCTCTGCAGCACAAGGCATGTGATTATCACTGCAAACCCCTCTGTGGATGGGAGCTGAGGGAAGGCCTGGGGGAGGACTGGAAGGAGCTTTCAGAGAGTTTCAGCTGATGCAAAGCTGGTGCTGCCGGGTGTTTATTCCCCTCCAGGCTGCGTGGGCAGCACAAGCCCTGCTTTAGTTGCAAGTACCAGACCAAGCCACCTGGGGAGGCTCGTGGGGCTTCCCAAGCCAGGAAAAATGCTGCCATCCAGGGCAGGGGAAGAAACCTTCCCTTCACCCCTGACTAGCCATGTCCAGTTTGTTAATTTTTGTTTTCCTGCTCAGTTCCTTCTGCTGGTGTTCAATAATAAAAGGCAGGAGAAGGAAATAAAGATAATTCCCCCTGTAGGTTTGTTCAGGCATCTGCAGGTGCCTCTTTTGCCCTCTGTGCTGGTAGCTGAGTCTGAATGGGGGCATTGACCAGTTCTGGATGGTCTCCATAGAACCACAAAGGTTGGGAAAGCCCTCTAAGATCCCCAGGTCCAACCATTAACCCAGCACTTCCAGGCCCACCATTAAATCACGTCCTCAAATGACACATCTTGAGCACTTCTAGGGATGGTGATCCCACCACTTCTCTGGGCAGCTTGTTCTGATGCTTGACCATCCTTTCAGTGAAGAAATTTTCCTCAATATCCATTCCAAACGTTCTCTGGCACAACTTGAAGCCGTGTCCTGTTGTCCCATGACTTCCTACTCATGACAAAAGACCGACCCCCACGAATGCTTGGCCTTTTCATCCTGTCCTCACTCCCATATTTGTTTCTTTCATTCTTCCAGGGCTGATCCTTCGAAGATGCATCTTAGATGAAGAAGGAATTGCTTACTGGGAGCCTCCAACGTACATCAAGTGTGTTTCCATTGATTACAGGAACATACAGATGATGGTAAGGCAGCCCCACTCCCTCGGCTCAGCAGGTTTTGGGTCCTCCCCAATGATTGTTACATGGCCATAGCTACAAAAAAGAAGGAATAAAAGGAGTTTCCAGCTCTGTCTTGATTTTCTTTTACTGTTTTTTCTTCTTACCTTGTGATGCACAGGCACTCCATGGACAAAGGATGGTTCCTTCCAGGATATTTTAATATCCAGCTTGGCAGAATCTGGGTTCTTCCAGACATTTCATATCACATTTTCATTGAGCATGGTTGTGACTGTATCACTTCTAAATAAGCATCTTATTTTTTGTTAATCTTAAATTCATTGTTATGAGGAGTTTCTGCTGGTTTCCTTTAAGAGAACTGACCTCTCATGTTCAGGGTAAGGTACAGTCTGTCCTAAAATGATTCCAAATTGGTTGTAGGTAAACAAGGTTTTGGGGCAAAAATATTCCCTTGGGTTATGAACAGAAGAAACTTTGTAGTAGGACAATTTCTTCTTCATGGGCAAACAGAAAGTTTCAGTTCTCTGTCATTTTAGAACCACTTAGAAGATAATTTAGAATTTATCACTCTTGTTCATCATTTTAAAAATATCAGAGGCTCTCAGGCCAGCAAAGATTGTCAGACTCCTCTAATCTGCACTCTGAATTGTGAGGGAGGTCAAAAACCTTCCCCCGGCAATTACTTCACTGAGCTCATTAACTTGACTTTGTCCCTAAAAGTGTTTCTCACGTTTCTTTTCTGTTTCTCAGACCAGGGAACACCTTGCCAAAGCTCAGCGTGGGCTGATGGGAGATGGGCTATCAGATGTGCTCCAGAACCTGGTGGAAATCTCCCAGGATGGGACCAGCTACAGCGGGGACCTGCTGTCCACCATGGACGTACTCAGGAACATGACAGAGATCTTCCGCAGGGCTTATCACAGCCCGACCTCTGGGGATGTGCAGGTGAGCCCAGGTGCCTTTCCTGGAGCCCAAGGCTGTGTTGGAGCTGTGTCCATGTTCAGGGCTCCAGGTTTGATTACTGGTACTGATTGTAGATGATACTGCGATGATAAAAACCAGATTTTTATTTTTCCCAGCATGAATGTCTTCCTGTATTAACAAACTCTCCTTTCGAGGTGGTTCTCCCTTGGTTTATAAACTAAGAACTTGAAGCCAAGGTCACTCTGAACTGTTTCAACCTGATAGCACTTCACTGCAGGGCCTAATTGATATGAGAACATAATTTGGCAGGGATTTCAGCCTAATGACTGGAGGTAAAGTGATCCTGCGGCATTGGGTACCTGGATATTGATGTAGGGGAATATCCCCGTGGTTTCTCATCCCAGGGTTTTACTTTAGAGCAGCTACAGGATACACCCTTGGGATGGGTCATCACCCCGTGGCTTGAAGCATTAAACTGATCCTGCAGGATCTGCAGAGAGTGGTAAAAATGGAGGAGAAAAATCAATAGTATTAAATTTCCTGTCTCCTTCCTCCTCATCGTGTGCTGCAAGGTCCTACCATGGACAGCCCCCTTTTGATCCATCTCTGCCTCTCTTGCCTGATCGAAAGCTAAAGGGGATCCTGAGGTTTTCACATATTGGAAACAACAGAAATAATAGAAAAAAAGGACATGAAAGGGTTTATGCAATGGAAGATCATCTGGTTTAAACTGGTTTCTGGCAAATATTTACGTATTGAATGCCTGTTTCTTGTCTCCCTTCTCCAGAACTTCGTCCAGATCATCAGCAACATTTTGTCGGAGGAAAACCGGGAAAAATGGGAGGAAGCTCAGCTGGTATGAACCTTCAGCACCTTCCCTAAATTTAAAGAGGCTTTCAGCACAGGGTTAATCCATGAGGAGGGAAATTTCCAAGTGTCTACATGAGCTCCTAAGAAGAGCTTAGCTCCAGGCTGAGTCACATTAAAGGAGTAACTCAGGGAGCCACAGCATCTCAGCTCTGAGCCAGACTCTCTGCATGAAGAGCAATGAAATGCTGGTGGTGTCAACCAAATTTGGGATGGCTTTCAGGGGTCAGGCTTGGTTTGGAGTTGATAATCCTGATGTCTTGCTGTAATTCCACTCTTTCCTCTTGCTAAGACAAAAAAGTGGGATCACAGGGCTTTGAGTTCATCCCTGGCTGAAAAGATGCAGGATGGGAGGGATTTTCAGAGCTGGGGTCTGCTCAGCTCAGATTCTGGGTTCAGTTATGTTTTATTTCTCCCCTGACAATATTAGGGATCCTTCTTAGTCCTGAACTCCCCTTTCCTGGAAGTGTTTAAAGCCAGGTGGGATGGGGCTTTGAGCAATATGTGGAGAGTTTGGAATTAGATGAACTCTAAAGTCCCTTCCGACCCAGGCAATTCTAAGATTCTCTGAATAATTCTGTAGCTGAATTCTCAGGTTTTAGGGGATGGTATTGTTGGTTTTTCTTTCTGTGTCTTATTTGGCCCTTGTCCCTCATTTGAACTCTCTGTTGTGGACTTGTGTCAGACCTATTCCTGTGTCCCTGTACCATTCCTTTGGTGAGCTCTTGCTGTTGCAAAATTCCTAAAAGAGATCTGGAAACAGCAAATAATCAAGAAAAAAAAATCACCCAAGACACAAAGCAACCCCAGAGTCCAGTCAGCTTCACACCAACCAGGGAAGTCCTGTGGGAAAAACTTTTTAACAGCAAGTGCTGGCACAATTGTTGAAGTTCCAGAATGTGAGACAAGGACTTGAAAATATTTCCTTCATGCAACAGCAACACTGTCAGGAGCTGAACAGCCTTTTCTTCTTTCTCCTTGATATCTTATGCTTTCCTGTTGAATTTGGATGAGGGTGACATGGTCTATCTCTGGGTGAGACAGAGGATCTGGACATGGTCTTGGGCATGCTTGATCAAGTGGATTGGGCCAGATGGCCTCCGAGGTCCCTTCCAAACTAAACTATACCAAGATTCTGTGATTCTGTGCCCAAATACTTGATCTCAAGCCTCCAGGTGCACGTAGGTTTTTCAACTCTGAGCAGAGGAGACTGTCAGGTTG
This sequence comes from Drymodes brunneopygia, assembly GCA_013400955.1. Classification (NCBI taxonomy): domain Eukaryota; kingdom Metazoa; phylum Chordata; class Aves; order Passeriformes; family Petroicidae; genus Drymodes; species Drymodes brunneopygia. Next base: position 97,054 of record VZTZ01024268.1, on the reverse strand, counting down.
TCATGACAACAGGGAAACCCTGTTGATCCCCTTAAAAACAGCTCACTCTGCCTGGCACTGGGTTCCCAGTGGCTTTCCCTGTGCAATGTGCTCTCTGCACCTCCAGGCAGGCACAGCCCAGCGTCACCAGGACCTCCACGTGGATTGGGAACGTCACGGGGACAATGTTTTCCTGTATTTTAGTGGGAATTGAGGTGACAGCCCAGCACCACGACTTTAGGACACGGAAATCTCCATGGGCAGGATGCCAGCAGGGGTTTCAGCAGTCTCTGTGCTCCTCCCTCAAAGCTGCTGGGCCTCAAAAACTCACACCTTGCATTTCGTGAGATTGACCAACTCTTTCAAAACAAAGCCTTTGGCTCCCAAATTGCTCATTAAAAATAAACCCAACTTCATTGTGGTCTCACATTCCAATGCCCTGTGGCGCCCCAGGCAGAGAGATGTTGTTCAAGGAAAATAAAAACTAAAACAACCCATAAAGGTATTTAGAGAAGGGCTGCAATGATTTTTGAAGAGCCTTTTTCGACCGTTATACGATAAAACCTAAAATACAACATCCAGTGTAGCCCGTATTTGGTTTGACCTTGTGATTTCAATCTGTAATGGAATATAAAAGTGTGCAGCTAAAAATAGCATCCTCACTCAGTTCTGCTCCTTCTGTGCACACCTGCTGTATTGGCAGGGCTTTTTGATCTCATCCTGAGACAGTTTTAGTCTTACCAAGGTTCCTTGGATAGACAGACTCTCCATGGCTCAGCCTTGCTCCTGCCTCCTTCCCATCCTGCTTGTCCCCAGCTGTCCCTCCAGCTCTGCTCAGCCACCTCAGAATGTCTGGATTACGGTGAGGAGCTGAAAATGCTGTGGAAGTGGGGGAGAAGGAAAAGAAGAGGAGCTGGACTGCTTTTCTTCAACCTCTCGTGGCATTTGCTAAGCCTTTGTGGGAAAATGTGCTTTGAGGAGAAGACAGGAAGTCAGCACAGTTCATTTCAAGTGGATTATGTTTTATGGAATGTGTCACTGGAAAACTGGGTATTGTTTAACAGCCCTGTCTTAAGCTGGCAAAGTACAGGTGAAGAAGAGTCACTGCCAATGTCTTTATCGATGGGGAAAAAATAGGGAAAAAAAAAAGAGACAGAGAAACTTCAGGACAGCCGAGGACCAAGATGATTCAGAGAGTGAGACCTTGGCAACAAAACAGGAAAGGAGAAAATCAGTCTGCCTGGGATTCAGCATTAGGCCACAATTGTCCTTTGGTGTGGTTGCTATCAATGGAGAGAGTTGGAATTAGATGATCTTTAAGGTCCCTTCCAACCCAAACCATTCTGCATTTCTATGATTTTATGAAAGGAGATGGGTAGGTTATTCTCTTCTCCAGAGTGCCTCAAATATTTCCTTTTGCTTAAAATCTTGCCCTCCACCCTTTTATCAATCTGTGTGTCACATTACCATTTTTGCCCCTTTTTTTTCCTTTTTCTAGGCTTCCTGTTAGGATTTCTCAGCCCTCCTTCTCCACAGCTCCGTAACACTCCATTATACCCAGCATATGCTTCCAGTTCAGTGTGAGGGCAGAAACCTTTGCCCGCAGAGAAGCTCCTGCCGTGCTCACGAGGATCTGATCCACTCAAAACTCTGCCTCTCTTTGCAGATAGGGCCAAATGCCAAGGAGCTGTTCAGGCTCGTGGAGGATTTCATTGATGTCATCGGCTTCCGCATGAAAGATTTCCGGGATTCCTACCAAGTCACGGACAATCTGGGTGAGTCCATTTGCACTCCCCACCTCGGGGAGAGGCCCCCAAAAGCTGTTAATTACTGTGCAATATGGGTGACCTGGGCTGTGGGGAGGGGAGGCAGCAGGTGGTGGGACATTAAAAGGTCTGGGGGGAAGGCATGGACGGGCATAAATACGGGGTGGCTTTTCTCCAAAGAACTTGGGATTTCATGAGGAAGAAGAGATATCCACAGAGAGAGATCTGAGAGATATCCACCAAATGGAGAACAGATGACGAGCTGGGCAGAATTAAACCCTTTCTTTTATTTTTTTGAACACAAGAACAGCCCAGCAGCCAATGGAGGCAGCGAGCAAACAGCAGGCAGCGTTTGATTGATGCTGTGCGCACAATCGCAGCGTGGAACTTGTTGCCAGAGGAGGCTGCAGAAGCCAAAAAGTCCAGATGGGTTCATGATGGGATTCGGAAAGTGCACAAAAGAGAGGTCCATTGGTGGCTGTTAAAGTTGATGATCTGGATGCAGCCAGGAGCTGGGGAAGGCCTGCTGATTGCTGGGAGGACAAACCAAGAGATGTCTCATTGTTTCTCACGCTTCTTCTCAGCTGCTGCTGGCCACTCCTGGAGATAAGGTGCTGGGGCAGCCTGACCTTTCTCTGCCAGGTTTAGTGCAGGCAGGACCCTTTTTTATCTTCTTTCATGCAAAGACATCACTCCTGTGGCTCCCAAGATCCAGTCTATCTGATTTCCCACTAATGCTTCCCATCTTTCCTTAAGAACATGTGAATTCACTATTCATTTCCTGGTTTTATTTCTTGCTTCTCCCCAGTCCTGGGCATTCACAAACTGCCTGCAAATGCAGCGACTGACATCACCTTCCCCATGAAAGGCTGGAGGGGGATGGTGGACTGGGCCAAGAACTCGGAGGACAAGGTCACTGTGTCCAAGAGCATCCTGTCTTCAGGGCTCTCAGGTAGGCAGCACAGCCAGCAAAATTTTCTCTTTCATTTTCTAAGAGTGGTTCCTTCTGTTTGCCTGGTCTTCAAATCCCCTTCCAGCCCAGCTGGATTTGCTCACAAATGTTTGGCCATCAAACCACTGCTGAGTGCAAATAAGGCTTTCAAATATGGCCTGGCTAAGAGTTCAACCTAAACTCCTCACAAAAGGTTTAGAGCCTGGGTGTGGATTTTTATCTCCCCTAAAAAAGTAGGAAAAATTGGCAATCAGTGCTTTAGGTGTCCCCCAAGCCTGGATCCAGACCTGATGGAGCCATCTGAGGGTGAGTAGATGGGAGTCAGCAGGTCAGGCTGAGCAGCTGGTGGCTCTGAGTCTGCTGCTTGGACAAGCTTTGATAGATCTGGGGGTTCTTCTGGCCTTTGTGTGAAATTTCCTGCCCCCATAGATGAAATTTGGAGCCATTTATCACTGAGGCTCCACATCAGGGCATGGATAGGAGCCCCAGCATGGAGGTGATACCTCAGCCAAGGCGGCTTCACTGCCAGATCTGGAAGAAAACCTGGAGGTTTCTGGGATGACCTGATGGATGAGAGTCCCAGGATCCAACACACTCATCTTTTGGCAGAGACAACATTTGGCAGGATTGAGCCCAGAGTTCTCAAAATCAGCACCCTAAATTGGGCTGATTGGTGGGAAACGATGGGATTTACTTTTGGCACTCGTATCTTTGAGAGCTGCTGGATCCTCCTTCCTTGGGACGGAGGCTGGAGGCTGAGTTGTTGCTACAAAAGACCTTTGTTGGAATTATCCTCACACAGAGCTGCTCCAGGGCCCCCGAGCTGCAGTGACTGAGCAAACAAAAGGTGCATCCACCCTGAGGAAACAAATTCCCATCACTTCTCACCTCTCCATGGTTTCCCAGAGTACCACCCAGGGTTCTCCTGCCTTTGTTTTATTCAGTACCTTGTGCTGGTGTAGTTTTTGAGAGTTTACTCAGTGATTCCAGCAGTATTAGTTTTGATCCTCACTTTTCTCTGGCTGCAGGGAACAGGAGTAGCTCTCCTGAGCCAAGTGATGAAGACAGGCAGCTTCATGAGATCAAATCCAAACCCCCCCTCACTGCTGGGAGCTGACTTTGAGCAGTTGATATTGATGGGCCAACAGCGATTTATGCAGCTGGGTGACACAATTGCTCTGCAAGCCTGTCTGTCAGTCTCTCCCAGTTATGTGCTCTCCAGATATCCCAATTTGATGATAAGAAAGAAGGACGTGCAGAGCTGTGCCTGTCCTGCAGTGATGGAGCAGACACACAGCCAGCTCAGCCTCAGTACAAGACATCAGAGAAGCCTCACCTGGTGCTTTCCCAGGCTTTTTCAGCATTGCTTTCCACCCAGCCACTTGCTTTTTCTTCCCCCTGAAAATCCAGCTCCAGGGCTGCCTCTGCTGCTCGTGGTTTATCAGGGAAAGTTCTGGCTTTTTGCAGCTGAGCACCGTGAGGCAGTGGAGGAGGAGGAGGAGGAGGAGGAGGAAAAATAAGAGAAGGAGGTCAAGTGACGTGCCCAGGGGTCGCACAGATGATTCAGAGGCCCATCTGGATCTGCTGCACCCCCAGAGGCAGCACACGGGTTTTGGGGTCAGAGCAGGCGCAGTGGGACTGCTCCCCTTCCCGCTGCCCTTGTCGGCCCGAGCGCGGCTCTTCTCTCTGATGGCCTGATAGCTGTGGACGGCTCCAAAGGCCTCGGGGTGGCTGCAAGAGACCTTTCCCCCCTGCAGATTTGTCTGTTGTGCTGCTGTCAGGGGGATTTGGGGGTTTCTGAATGGGGGAGCATCATTTGGGAGGGATGAGGGGGGAAATTTGGGATGCCGGGTCACGCCAAAGGTGCTGCGGTGACAGCAGCCACTGCATCCCACTGCAGTGATGTTGGCACTGGCCATGCTCCTCCAGAGGCCAAATCCTGCCCCTGGGTGCCCCATGGGGGCAGCTGCCACCCCGATTGTCTCAGTGCTGTTGTCTTCTTCCCTCTCCTCCGGTGTTCTGCAGTGTCGGACGACTCCTCCGTCTTCGTGGTTGGGACCGTGCTGTACCGGAACGTGGGCAACATCCTCTCCCTGCAGAGGTAAGAGGGGCTGCCTGGGCAGGGGGAGCAGCTGGGGGATCACCAGGATGGTCCCTCTGCCTGCAGAGCCCTGCTCCTCCAGGGAAAAGTAGAGATCACTGGGTGCAACGAGGCAGATTTTGCCCAGCAGTGGGAATGTTTTGACCCCCGTGTTCAGGTGGTGCCGGGCTCATGCATGAGGAGGAGCAGGAATGTTTTCCCCAGACACGAGGGGAGGAGGCTCAGTGCTGCTGTCTCATTCCTCCCTGCCACCCTTCGCCCTCCAGGAATGGAACCTTGCCCCGCCGTCCTCGTCAGAAGGGATTTTGGCAGCCCTGACAGACGGGGGATGCTCAGCTGCCCTGATCTCCCCGAGCTGGCAGCCACACCGAGCCCTGGAGAGCAGCAGGGCAGAAGAGAGGCTCGGGGAGGAGAGAGGGGAGCCGAGCACGCCTGGCTGCCCATGCCTGACTGTTCCAGGCACTGCAAACTGCCTCGGGCTCCAAAGCTTTTGTGTTCAGAACTCCCTTCCCTTTTCTTCGCTCCTCTCCCTTCTCCTCTCGCTCGGTTTTTTTTTTTTTTCTTCCCTTCCCCGAGACTGGTACTGAGGCAGTAAATTAAGCATCCTAAGGCACCTTCTAAATCTGTTCTGCACTGATTAGCGTGAGCCCATTTACCATAAACACCAGGGCATCTCTCCTCACCGATAATCATTTAAATACCTCCAGATTTAGCACTGGCAATGGCAAAAGAGCTCCGAGCGAGCACGGAGAGGAATTAGCAAGTCAGCCAACTGTATTCTGTAATATCTTCCATTACAGCAGTGGGAATTAGATCAGAAGGGCAATAAACATCATTGGCTCAAATGATCCAGTGGTATTTCAGCTTCCTCTGGCCAAGCAGGGAATGAGCTCTGATAACCAGCAGCTGCGGCAGCCACAGCCTCCCAACACCGTCCCCAGGAGAGAGCTGATTTAACATGTTCCTTAATTAAAGGACAGTCCCTCTTTAAAAAAAAATCTCAAGTCTTGAATCACCTGTGGAGAGTCAAAGGAAAAAAAAGAAAGAAATTAAAGCAGCAGCAGCAGTAAAGCACCTCTTACTTCAGCACCGTGCAAATGGACAGAGCACTGAGAAGGAGAATGTTGTTAAAATACCACGTAACTGCCTATGGTTGAAAAATATTTCTGACCCCTGAGGAGAGCAGCTATTCCTGGGTGCACATAAAAAATACGGACCCAGACCCTGGATTGGACCACTCTGATTCAATGCAGAGTGATTTTTCCAAGAAGAAAAAAAAAAGTGGATTTAACTCAGCAAACAGCACCAGCTGAGCTGTTCCTAATTGTCCCAATTTACCTCCCCCAAGCAGCAATTCTGTCTCTGAGTCACACATTACTCTGTCCCCTTGGATCCAGAGAGCCCAGCAGATCTTGGCAGCTGTGACAACTGGGATGGGCTGCACACAAAACCTGATTTTCCAAGCTGGGGAGGTGAGAGGGGCACTTGGTCCCAGCTGGACTCTGCTGCAGGGGACAAGGACAGCAGAGAGCCACCAGCCCGGCTCTCCCCGTGTACCCAGCACTGCACTCACAGCTCTTTGCACACCCTTGGTGGCCACTCAGGAGCCTCCCTGAGCCCCTCTGGACTCCTGCTCCAGCCCAATCTCGGCGTGTTTTGTTTCCTTCCAGAAGCCGGGCTGCGTCGCGCTCGTAGGAAAAGTGACTCCTCTCCCTCCTGAAAGATTCCCCGTGATGCTGAGCCCCTCACCGCCCCCGACAAAGCTGCTCAGCTGCTTAATTACCCACTCTGCCAGGAGCCTGCCTCTCTTTCTGAGGCTGGATTTGTCTGATTTTCCCTTCCAGGCACTCGGGTGGGTGACAGGAAAGCCCCCCGTGTGCGAGGAGCTGTCGGACAAGCCTTCCAACAGAGAACTTTTTGTTGGTTTTTCCCTGCACCTGGGTCAGTTTTGTGTCGCTGTTTTGAAGTCCCTTTGCTGTTTCCCCTGTCTCAAAGTGAAGCTGAACCCAGCAGTGGAATCCAGACAAGGAGGGTGCAGGCAGAAGTTTTTTGTTTCATCTCAGTGGAAGGGATCTTGAAGATCATCCTATTCCAACCTCCTGCCATGGGCAGGGACACCTCCCACTATCCCAGGGTGCTCCAAGCCCCATCCAACCTGGCCTTGGACACTTCCAGGGATGGGGCAGCCACAGCTTCTCTGGACAACCTGTGCCAGAGCCTCCCCACCCTCACAGACAAGAATTTCTTCCCAATATCCAAGCTAAACCTCAAGTTTTGGAATCCACCTCTGAAATTGCTGCTGTGCAGTGCTGACTTCGCTCTGAAGGAGAGGTAAAACCAAGGGCCTCACACATCAATGCAACAGAGCTTTTAAGCCATTCTGAGGAGGGAAACAGGGCTAAGTGTGAATGCACTGCAGTCTTTTGGGGTGCCCTGCCCAGCTGGGCTCTCAACAACATTTGTTTCATGTTTTAAAATGCACCAAAGTGCAAATGTAACTCTCATTACAGGGATGCTAAATTTTATTCAGCTGCAGGGCTCGTGAAGCCACCACTCAGTGCAAGTGAGCTCTGTTTAACTCTGGCTCCTGCTAAAGCCAATTCCAGCAGGAATTCACAGAATCACTGAATGGTTTGGGTCGAAAGAGGGCTGAAAGCTCATCTTGTCCAGTCCCCCTGTCATGGGAAGAGAAACCTCCCACTACCCCAGGTTGCTCCAAGCTCCATCCAACCTGGCCTTGGACACTTCCAGGGATGGGACAACCACAGCTTCTCTGGGCACCCTGTGCCAGGGCCTCACCATCCTCTGAGCAAAGAATTTCTTCTCAACATTTAATCCAAACCTCTCCTCTTTAGTTTAAAACCATTCCCCCTTGTACTATCATTATTTACCCATGTAAAAAGTTGCTCTCCACATTTTTTATAAGCCTCCTTCAGCTTCTGGCTGAGCTGTGGCTTCTTGGCCGCTGATCCCCCTTCACGGTCTGCAGAGTGGTGACTTCTGTGTCCTGATGAACTTGCCAGGCTGAAAAATCAGATTCCTTTTCTGTTTGTGTTTGCTGCATCGATCCTCTCCTGCTCCTCAGGCTCCACAAGGAGGTTTTGGTGTCATCCCCGAATATTCAGCAGCACTGACCCAAGCACTGACCCTCACAGGCACAGCCTCTAATGAAGACATGCACTGGTGGTCACCTCTCAGCACATCCCATTTTTAGCTTCTTACAGCTGCCTGCTCCCATTGATTTACTCCTTTGCTTTCCCTTTATAGGGTGATGATGGTCAGGCTTTGTCACTTCATTCTTTTTTTCTCCTTTTTCTTCTTTAGTTTTTCCTTTTTTTTCAGAAGGAAAATGTATCTTTTTGGTTTTTTTCTATCCCTGTTAAACCAGTGTTGTTGTTCCCTCTAGTGTTGGTGGAACAATGGCTTTTTGAGCATCCACTTACACATCCATGGACAATTTAAAATATATTTTTCCTCATTTTTTTTTCTTTAAACCTTTTTTTTTGCCTGCTGTTAAGCAAGTGCAAATCATTCCCACCTAATCATTTTCCAAAAAACAAACTAAAAAAAGACAAAAAAAAAAAAAAAACAGAGAGAAAAGTGGAAGATTTTAGCAATACGTGCAGATTTGGTGAAGATTGGGATAAGGAAGGATTTCCTCTGTCTGTGGATGCCCCAAGGGCTGGGAGCAGCCTGATCTGGATCTACCACTCCCCTACCAATTCCTTCATGGAAGCACTTTCAGCTGCTGCTTGTGGGGACCTTTTGTTTATTTAAGCACCAATAAACTGCAGAAAAACGAGGAAACTCTGTGTATTCACATGTTCAGTGTCCAGGGAAGTGCCTACAAAGAGTCTGGCTTTCCAGGAATGGGAAATACCTCCTCCCTTACTGCCCCTCCCAAGAGCCAAATCTCCCAGGGCTGCCAGATTTATTCCAATATTTGTCTGGGCACAGACATTTAGACATCTACATGAAAGGTCTGGCCTTTTTTTCCATTTCCTTTTGGTCCTCAGGGAATGAAGATCCACATCAGAGCCTCCAGCCAGGATCCTGTGCTGCCCCATGGATAAGCAGCCATGCCTCAGCCCCACTGCAGGGCAAGCTAAGACAGCTTTGGGGAGGGAAAAGAAGATTTTTTTTTTTTGGAAAACACATGAAACCATGGAATATTTGAGCTGGAAGGGACCTACAAGGATCACCATAGTCCAAATGAGCTGTGTTTCCTCGTGGAAGGAATATTTTTTTTTTCTGGGATAGATATAAACTCTAAGTCCAGTTGCTTTAGGGGTTGATAAGGTTCATAAAATGGTTTGATTTTGGAAGGGTAGATGTGGATTGGCTGTGAGGGGAGCTCAGAGGGCAGAGGATGGGGTCCAACAGCAGCAAATGTCTTTGAGGTATTTTAAAGTAGTGGGGTCAACCCCTTCCGCACTGGGCACACTAAACCCTGCACCGCCAGTGAGGGCTGCAAAGGCATTCCCTGCTGCTCAAAAATCCCCCTAAAACCTCTCTCTCCCCTCTCCCCACACAGGAACAGCACTGTTCTGAACTCCAAAGTCATCTCTGTGACTATCAAGCACAAAAATCCCCCTAAAACCTCTCTCTCCCCTCTCCCCACACAGGAACAGCACTGTTCTGAACTCCAAAGTCATCTCTGTGACTGTCAAGCCATTCCCTCGGTCTCTCCTCACCCCTCTGGAAATTGAATTCTCCCACCTGCACAACGTAAGTGGTTCCTGGGATCTTGCCCCATCCCATGGTTGTGTTTGTTGCTGCAGGGCAGGGATGTGTTGGTGCCAGGTGGTTTTGATGGGCTCCTGACATCTCTTTGCTGGTGCAGGACCCTTCAATCTTCCCCCACAAAAAAAGGGGTTGCATTTCCAGAGCAGCAGGAGGGTGACACTGCTGGCACAGGGAAGGCTTGTCCCCATCTCACTGTGGGCATCATCACAAGGGAATAATTGTGCACTCATTAAAAAACTTGATGTAGCAATGGTCTTCCTTGAGGAGGGAAAGGCAGGGGGAAAGGTTGTTCCCATTAATTCTGGGATTTTGCTGTTGGCCTCAATGCTTCCCAAAGCAGGTGAAAATTCCCTCCAGGCTCCTCTGCTCAACCCTAAGCAGATTTATGGGATGGATATTTACATACCCCAAGGCCCGTCCTTCTTGTGGAGATGAGATGCCCTCCTGAGGCTCTACAACATGAATTTTGAGATCTGCTGTGTCTTTGGACTCTCCTGGAAGGATTTTCCAAAGCTGCCTCAGTCCAGGGGGCTTTGAACACACCTGACCCCCTCCTGCAGGGCTGTGGTTCTGTCCCACAAAAGCAGAGCCTGTATTTGATCCACTTTCCAGAAGGGAGCAGCAAAAGGACTCTGTGTGAGGGGAAGGATGAGGAGGAATATCCATAGGTTGAGTCAGCAGAGAGGCAGAGTCAAATCCCTCTGCAGTGGTCGCGGTGCAGAACAAACCAGGGCACGTTTTCAGCCTGGCTTCTCAATCCCAGGGTGGCAAAAGCCATTCCAAGGATTTGGGATCCCTGACAGCTCATCTGGTGTGTCCCAGACACCCCATCCTTAGAGCAGTGGAAGGTGTTTTGTAGGCCCCACACTTTGCATTCCAGCCCAGACACTCCACAAACAGCCTGACACTGATTTGTTTCTATTTTCCCTTTCTTGTCTCCTGGCAGGGAACCACCAACCAGACCTGCATCCTGTGGGATGAAAATGATGGGTGAGTTCTGTGTGTTTCCCTTTGCTCTCACAGGTCTGTTTGCCTTTTTTTTTTTTTTTTTTTTTGGGTGAAATCACCACAGTTTGAACAGTGATGTGTCAGTTCTTGCTTTCTCTACTCGGTATTTTCTTCACCGTGGTGGGGAGTGCTTCTTCCTTCACACATGCACTGCTTCTCTCTGAGCTATTTTGGATTTTTCCACATAAAGGATGCATGAACTGGGACCCAGGAGTGTGGAATTTTTCAGACTGAGCTCAGCAAAGCAGTGCTTGGCTCTCTGCAGTGCTCACCCCAAATCAGCACCACAAGGAGAGTAACAAAAAATCAGTTGCAAATACGGCCTGTGGTGGTGGAGGCCAGGTGATATAAACTTCACATTGTGATACCAAAAGATGATTTCTGCCAGAATTCCAGTGATGACTGGTGCTGTTCAGGAGGGTTTGAGTTGTGGCCAGCAGGGAAAAAAAAAAAAGCAATCCCAAGTTACCACAAAGAGTTAGGACCATAAATCCCATATGGGGAGCGGCTGTCAAAGAATGTGAATCTTAGAAAGGAAAAAAAGGAAAAAATCCACTCTGAAAGTGAGGTCTTAAATCCTGAGTGAACTTGACAAGGATACAAAGTGTTTGATTTAATGGTGGTTTTACTTCACTGACTTTTGCATCTCAGTTTGAGGACCGACCTGGCTCCTCTTCTGCTTGCAGTCAGTTCCTCTCCTTGAGATCTCAGGCATTTGGCACATGCCCCTGCATTTATTATTATTATTTATTATTACTACCAGCAGCATCTGAAAAATGATTCCATTCTCGTCCTTTTATGCTCCATTAAGTAGCATATGCACAGAGAGGCAGGCAACATATTTACACTCAGCTCAGTTCTAGTTGGGCTGGGATTAATTTGACGTCTCTGAGTGGGTCCAAAGTGAAGCTGAAGAACCCGGAGGGTCTCCCTGCCTGTGGAATTTTGTTGTGCTTGAGATGCAGGTGGACTTTTAAGAAATTAATAAAAGGGGATTTTATTGTATTTCCTGTGTGCCAAAGAGCGTGTGGGTCAGCACAGAGGGTTGGATTGCTGGGCAGGCTCAGGAGCTGGCCTGCTCTGCTCAATCTGTTGTTTCTCCATGCTGGAATGGAATCAAAGCACTTGTACAACAACTCAATTTTTGGCAAGTCAAGGCAGGAGCTGGAACCATCGCCCCTTTTGATCTGCACTCCATCCCATTGCTTTTGGCTTTCCAAAAGCAGAGAGAGGGTTGTGCCCAGGAGCAGGGAGATGTGTTCCCTGCTATGCTCAGACCTGGATTTAATTAGCTGTGATGTGAGCATGAAAAGAGCAAAATCCATTTTGGACGTGGCTGGATCTGAGGCACAGGGGTGCCGTTCAGGGTGGGTTCAGGAATCTGTCAGAGCTGGCACTGGGAAGTGCCTGGGAGGACCCAGGTGAAGGTTTGGCCAGTGCTGAGCATGGGCTGAGAGTTCTGGATGCCATTTCTGAACTGGAGGCAAAGCAGTGCCCAGTTCAGCATCATCAGCTCTGCCTCATCTCATTCCAACCCCCTGGACCTGGCCATACTCTTCCTCCCAGGGCTCAGCAGCTTCTTGGCCTTGCCTGTTGTCCCTCTGGGGGTGCAAGATGTTGGGAATGCTTTCACTCTCTCATCCCTGCATCCTCATGGCACCAAAGAATGGGAGTTAAGAGCTGAGCAGGAAATTCCTTGGCGCGGACGCCGCGGTTCGGTTTCCAAGGATGGATTCCAACCCCTTGGTTGTGCAAATGCTGCTGCTGAGCCTCCACTCTCCCCGTGTTTTGGGGTTTTGGGGGGTGTGTGTGCAAGTGTTTGCAACCAGCATTTACAATCTCCAGCAGCTGAAAAGCCCCAGATCCCGATGTCAGCAGATTTTTGCTGGGACGACGTTCCAAAAGTCGGAGCTGATCCGGCGAGCTCTGGGGGAGCTGCCAAGCTGCTTGTGCAATATTTTAAAAGCTGATTTACACAACGTTTTAAAGCTGATTTGCTACCACTGCTGCCTCCTGGGGAAGTCTTATGAAAGGCAAATTATGCAAACCCTGTTCCCCAGTCCTGGCCGCTCACCTCGAACTTGAGCAGCGCTCTGGAGCTGTCAAGGGGTTTGAATCACAGTTTTTGGGTAATTGTTTCATGCTTGGAACAAGAACTTTTAGGCTGCACCCTGGACTTGTTGCCTGACTGTTGTTGTGTCCTGACTGGTGACTGTGCCAGAAAACCCCGTGGTTCAGCCACTCTTTTGTGGTTCTCCCATTTTTTACTTCCTGCCACCTCTCCCTATAAACTGGAGGTTTTCCCACTGAGCAGTCCCATAAAGTGGTTGTGCAAATGGGTGAAACTAAGGGTGCCCCATCCCTGGAAGTGCTCAGCATCAGCTTGGATGGGGCTTTGAGTAACCTGGTCAAGGGGAAATTGTCCCTGTCCATGGCAGAGGGGTTGGGATTGAGTGTTCTCCAAGGTCCCTTCCAAGCCAAAGCTTTCTGCCGTTCTGTGAAATCCCATTTCCCACTTCTGACCAATTTAATGGATTTACAGCTTCATTTCCCAGCCTGCTCTCCACCCTGCTGCATTCCCTGTGCAGCCCAGCCTGTTGTGGTGCTGCTTTCTCAGAAGACACTGAGACCCCTCAAGATTCCTCTTCTGCCCCTCTCCCACGTTCCTGCTCCAAGGATGGGTGGCCAGGTGGAGCTTTTCCACGCTCACCTGAGGCTGCAAATCTTGCTGACCCAAATTCCACCTGATTCCAGTGACCCAGCCTCTGGATTTAACCCCTTGAACGGGTACAGAGGCAGGAAACCCGGAGCAATCCTCCCATGAGAGCTCCAGCCTGTTCCTGCAGCCACCTGAGCTTCCAATCCCATCCAGAGCACGCCAAAACCCTTTAAAGGCCACTTAAAATCCATGGGCCATGAAGGGTTGGGCTGTAAAACTGCAATTAGAACAGACAATTATCTGGTGACCATGTGCTCCCTCGAAGATGGAGCTGTCGAACAGAGCACTTGGAGATAAAAAAAAAAGGAGGAAGAACCCTTGAGTGTTCATTCATTTGCATTTAGATGGATATTTAAGCTTGTACTATTAACAATGGATTTTTGATTTATTAATCCCAGCCCCTCTGAGTGACTGTGAGATTCGTGGGTGGCGCCTCTGCCTCTCTTTTCTCTTCCCCTTGCCCCCGACTCCTCGTGTCATGAAATAAGGGGGGAGAAGATCAGGGACTAATTTCTGTTGTGTTGGGTGCTGCTGTTGAGTGTGATTAATGAGCTTAGCATGGGCCGGGTAAATTGGAAGTTGAAATCAGAGAATGATTTGGGATTCTCTGGCTCTCCTCCAAGGGTGTTCATCTGGAGCAATTATTGGCTGCTTAGCCCTGATGCAGGGAAAACCCAGGCAGGATCTGGTCTCCTGCTCCCTCTTTGTCCTGCTGGGACAGGAGGGGAGTTGATAAATACAGCCATGGATGTGTGTTCCTGTTCTTGTGCATCACCAGAGGTGTTTCTCTCTCCTGCCTTGCCCTGGTGAATGACAGGGATTTTATTTGGCAAGAGGAACAGGGAGACAGAGCCAAGGTTTGTTGTTGGTGGTGACAGCAACACTTCATGTCTCTACAACTCCCTGAAAGGACGTTTTAATGAGGTTGGAGTCGGTCTCTGCTCCCAGGTAACAAGGACAGGACAAGGGGGAACAGCCTCAAGGTGCACCAGCACAGGTTTAGATTGGATATTGGGAAAAGATTCTTCACTGGGAAGGTGATCAGTCTTTGGGACAGGCTGCCCAGGGAAGTGGTGGAGTCACTACCCCTGGGACTGTCCAAAAAATGTGAGGATGTGGCACTTGGGGATGAGGTTTTGTGGTGAACACGGCAGTGCTGGGCTCCATGATCTTTTCCAGCCAGAACAATTCCATGATTCTGTGGCTGCAGAGGAAGATGCGGAGCATTAACATTAAATTAACATTTATTAACATTAAATATAATGTTACAGAGCAGCCCTGCTGCCCCACGGGGCTGATGGGTCTGGGTTCAGGCCATCAAAGCTGGTTTTGGGTGCTCCTTGAGCGTGGGGTCAGGTCTGTGAGGAGAACTGGTGTGAGAGGGAAAGGGAGAGTCACAAACCACAAAGTGTGACACAAAGTGTGACCAGGGCATGGAGTGATGGGACGAGGGGGAATGGCTTTAAAGTGGAATAAAGTGGGTTAAGACCGGATATTAGGAGGAAATTATTTACTGTGAGGGTGGTGCTGGAACCCTGGAGACTTGCAGAGAAGTTGTGGATGTCCCATCCCTGGAAGTGTCCAAGGCAAGGTTGGATGGGGGTTGGAGCAACCTGGGATAGAGGAAGGTGGAATGAGAAGATCTTTAAGGTCCCTTCCAGCCCAAACCATCCTGTGACCCTATAAAGTGGATCAGGATGCCACTGATTGTCCCCTCCTTGGTGACAGCAGGGACCAAGCCTGCTGAGGGCTTGCATTTTATCCCCTGGTGCAGGAGAGAAAATCAGGCCAGGGAGGTGTGAAATCCAACAGAGAGTGAGATCCAGCATTGCCAGGAGAACCCTCATCCCCCAGGGAATTCCTGGCTCCATCAAGCAGCTCCTCTGCCTCATTACAATAACTAAGCATTATAATAACCAGGCATTACAATAACTGATCTTAAGAGGCCTTTCCAAACCTTCCAAAATATTTGCATAAAAGCTTTTCCTGCTCTTGGAAGACAAAGCTCCTCGGGAATCTGTGGTTTTAATTCAAGGACAGCCTGGGCTTCCCTTGGGAAAGATCATCTGTTCCAGCAATTAAAGCCTTTCACCTCCCTGAGTTAGGAAATGCAAACCTGGCTGTTTAGGAAGGTGACCTGTGCCAGCAAGGTTGGGCTTGGAGAACAAAACAAACACTGTCTCGGCTCTGGGGTGAGGTGAAATCACCTGGAAACTTGTGCTGTCCTAAAATACAGCTCCCAGAGGCTGAGGACAGCCCTGCTCATGGGTTTTTTTTTCAGGCAGGAACTGCTTGAGGAGTTGGACGTGTGTTGGTCCTGGAGGTGATCACACAGAGCCACAAAGCACAGGGAGAGTTTTGTAGTGGCACAGTAAGGTTTTTGTGGGGTGTTTTTGTTTGTTTGTTCTGTCTGGAATAACTCAGAGGAGCCCCGAAGTATCCTAAATATTGTATCATTTTTTTCATAGGCTTATTGCACCCTTTAGTGTTTATGGCCCAGCCACCCCATGAATGCTGAAGTGCAGCTGCTTTGCCTGAAAATCCCATTTTTTTGGGGGGATATCCAATGCCTAATCTGCAGAACCCAAAGCTGCCTGAATTCCTGACTTCACGTCCTACAGGATGACAGGAAAGTCCTTGCAAGGCAGTGCCAGGAGCAGGACGTGGTGTGAGCTCTGTGGACTTCACAGCACTTGTTGAAAGAGGAAGGCATTAACTTCTCTTTCCTGTGCTTTTTGGGGTTTTTTGTGCTCCCAGCCTTGCTGGTCTGATTCCCTTCAGAGGGCATTTCCAGCTCCCTTTGTTCCCCTACTCCCCACCACCAGTAAAGTGTCATGCAGGAGTTGTCTCATCTCCAACATCCCCCAGAAATCATTTTGCTCATCACATCAGCTAATCCATCTCCCAGTGCCTGTCTTTTGAAGAAAAGCTTTCCAAAGCCAAGAAACAGCTTCTCTTTTCCCCCTGTCTGTCACCCAGCTCATTAATGACCCTGCCAGAGCTGTAGATCAGGCAGTCACAGCCTGTCTGAGCTGGCAGAGATGAATGATTCCCCCAGACACAGACACTTCACAGAGACCCTGAATGGTTTGGGTTGAGAGGAANGTGCACTGCCCTCCCCTTTGGATCAATTAATGACCAATTTGATATTAATTTTATACAAATTATATATTATATATATATTTTTACTGCAACACTCCAGCCGTGGGGCTGCCCTTCATGTGACCCCATGCAGGGTGTCTGGTGTTTGCCAGTCCCCCTCTTCCAGCTCCATTGCCCTTAATCAATTTAATTGATTAAGTTCAATTCCCCACATCTTCAGCTGCAAATCTTGCCTTTCCCAGCTGCTCCTGTGGGTTTGCTGAGGGGATGTCAGGGAGGAAAGAAAGCACCGTGCCTGCCCAGCCTGGCTGCACAGGGGTGTGCAGGGAGGTCAATCTGAATACTCCCATTAGTTCCCCTGTGTTAAACCCAGTTTAAAGTCTCCCTTAATTCAGCCTGTCTGTCTGCACTGGCAGTGTGCATCCAGGCAGATGGAATTACAGTCCCAGGAGCCTTTTTTTTTTCAGCCCTGGATGAGAGCAGACAAAACAAGGCCATGCAGTGAAAGCCAGTCCCACCTCCAGAGCCTGAGGATTTCTCCCTGCTCAGCCTGGGCTCTGGGGCTGCTGGGAGCACAAAGGAGAGATTCCAGGGGGATGTTTTGCCCCTCCTTTGTTCCAAGGACACCTTTTCCTGGGAGTTGTTACCTGGATTCCAGGTCTTGGAGGAAAGAAGTGGCCAATTCTGTCAGCACAAAGCAGCAGAGCACAGGGCTGTATTTTTTTGGGACAAGAGTTTCTCTCCTTTGGCCTTTGCTGAGCTGTTTCCCAGAGGTCAGAACTGTCCATAAAATTGGGAAAGCAGGTTCTGGGTTGTTCCTCAGCACCTTTCACAGCACAGGATGCAGGAGAAGCTGAGCAGCAGAACACAGGGCAGGGTTTAATGGCTTTTGACAGAAGGGAAAAGGGGGAGAGGACAGAGGATTCAGAGGCTCTGATTCAAATCCTCCCTTGCTACCCTAGAAAAGGGATCAGGAATATGAGTGGAATAAATGAATTCCCTGTCCAGACCTGGCAGAAACCAGACACTGACAGCTGCAGGATGCTCCCACTGGGAAGGGGCTTTGGCAATCCTGATGTGATTCCCAAGCTCAGCTCAGTGCTGAGGGTGAGCTGGAGCCTCATGGTTTCTGTGTTCATCCATGTTTGTGCTGTGTATTCAAAAAAAAAACCCAAACAAGCACCAGGAGCAGCAGAGGGAGCTGGGAAAGGGGCTCAGCCTGGAAAAAAGGAGGCTCAGGAGGGATTTTCTGGCTCTCCACAAATCCCTGACAGGAGGGGGCAGCCAGGTCAGGGTCAGTCCCTTCTCCCAGGTAACAAGCGACAGGACAAGAGGAAACAGCCTCAAGTCACACCAGGGGAGGTTTAGATTGGATATTAGGGAAAATTACCTCATGGAAAGAGTGGTCACAGCCTGGAACAGGCAGCCCAGGGTGGTGGCTGAGTCACCAAATCCCTGGAGGGATTTAAAAGATGCGAAGATGTGGCACTTGGGGATGAGGTTTAGTGGTGGGTCAAGAGTTGGGCTCAAGGACCTTTTCCAACCAACAATTCCATGGTTCTGTGGCTGCCAGCTCTCCTGGAGCCATTTCATGGACATGCCAGGCTGCTGAGGGTGGCTTGTGGTGGAAATCCAGGTTTCATGAGGGGACTGCAGGCTGTATTAACACAGCCCAGGCGTCCGCGTGTGCTGGTGGAGAGCTTTGGATCACAGCTCCAGGCTTTGAAGTGTGGGGGGAAAAAGGCAGCTTGGGGAAATCTGCTGCCTGCTTTTGGTGTGCCCCAACTCCAGGGATCCAACAGCCATCAGGGTGCAGCTCTGAACCAGCTTCAGGCAGGCTCAGGTTCAGGTTGCTCCAACCCCCATCCAACCTTGCCTTGGATACTTCCAGGGGATGGGACATCCACAACTTCTCTGGAAGTCTCCAGGGTTCCAACATCACTCTCACAGTAAATAATTTCCTCCTAATATCTGATCTTAACCTACTTCATTTCACTTTAAAGCTTGAGTTTGATGGGACTCCCCTGTCCCATCACTCCACGCCCTTGTCACACTTTGTGTCACACTTTGTGGTTTGTGACTCTCCCTTTCCCTCTCACACCAGTTCTCCTCATGAACCTGAGGAGACACAAAGAGCTGCACCAGCAGAATGCTCTGCACCCTCTGTGTGTAAAATTCAGAGTGGAGTCTCTTTGTCTCCATGTTCTTCTTTGCTGGATTGATTTTTATTCTCCCTTTGTGAGCACAACCAAGTCTGTCTGGGTACAGAGCACCACTTCCCAAAGGGCTCTGTCTCTAAACATGCAGATGTTATCAGGTCTGGATCCTCTGGAATATTGGCTTTGCTGGGAGCTGAGGGCTCCAGAGCAGCCTGTGCATGATTTGAGGAAGGTGTGTTATGACCACAAGTCCCTCAGGGCCAGGGTTGGACAAAGCCCAGCCCCACCAGCACTAGGCAGATGTTTGAGCAGGTGATGTTTTATGTCTCTTTGTTAAGGACACGAGAAGAAATTTCCCCATCAGGTTTCTCTGCTCAACTTCCTTGCAAGGCTGAGATGAGTTCAGATGAACTCCTTAAAATGCCTCATTTTTTAATGAATCCATGACGTGCAAGCCAGAAATGCAGCAGTACCCACCACAACCAAAATAAATTTATATTTCATCATAGAATCAGGGAATGGTTTGAGTAGAAAAGGACCTGAAAGATCATTTCATTCCAACCCCTGCCATGGGCAGGGACACCTCCCACTATCCCAGGTTTCTCCAAGGCCCATCCAACTTGGCTTTGAACACTTCCAGAGATGATGGAGCAGCCACAGCTTCTCTGGGCAACCTCTGCCAGGGTCTCCCCACCCTCACAGGGAAGAATTTCTTCCCTAATATCTAATTTAATCTATTTTGTCCATTCCAGTCACTCATGATGGGATTCCAGGGGAAATGGTCAGGGTGCAGGTTCTTGAGTCCTTGACATTGCTCCAAGGTGAGGGACTGGCAGGATGGGCTGGTAGGAGGATGGACAAGGTAGGACTGATGGATGTGCTGGAAAAGGTTAAAGAACTGGCACACTGTGAATAAGGATGGGGAAAGTTTGCCCCTATTTTAAAGAGGAGAAAAGGACCTGTGTTCATTTTCACCTGACTGCGCTGGAGGACGAAATGTTCTGCTAAAACAGCAGCAAAAAGAGGCCACAGTGCCTGGGATGCAGCCCCTTGTCTGGTGATGAATTTTCTGTGTCTGGGCAGATCAGTGTAAGCTTCGTGCCTCAGTTTTCCCTGAGCCTGCTGTGCCAAACAACATCAGACAGCTCCTGGAAATGCCAGGAAAGCTGGGAGCGAGGAGCTTCTTCCAGTGAGCAAAAATCAGTTTTCCGGTTTATCCCTGAGAACTGGGTGTTTAAAGGTGAGCTTGATGGTCAGACTGGTCACCCAGGGGAGCTCCCATCGTGTTTTTTTGTTTCGTGTGGGCAGCAGGGAGGGTCACCACGGGAATTTTGGTCTTTGTGAGGTGGGATGAGGAGGCTCAGGGCCATCAACCTGAGATTGCTCACGTGACACCAACCTGTGCATCCCAACCGAGCTCTCCATGGCCTCTCAGCCCCCTGGCAGAGAGGATTAGGAAATCCATGGAATATCCAGCCTGCTCTGACAGCTAGCTCAGATGTGGAGCACAGCAGGTTCTCCCAGTGGCCTTTCTGGAAGGCAGAGAGCAAAACTCCCCAAGAGGACAAATCCTCTGTGCCCTGACCATCAGATTTATTTGGATGCCCTTTAACCCCCAGTCAGAAAAATAACTGATGCAGTGAGGTCAGAAAGCCCAATTTCACTGAACTGAATGATTTTCAGACTTGTCAAGGCTCTTCCCAGGGCTTTGCAAATCCCTTAATTCAATTACAGCGCTGACCAGTCAGAAGATGAGTGATCATCTCCCAGAGCTCCCTTCTGCTTCAGGCCAGAGCTGCATCTCCAGGGTGTTTAATGGACATGTGGGATGTTGGTGGGATGTTGGTGGGACATCAGGAGGGGATTTGCTGTCTCTGAGGGAATAAATTCACCCTCTGCCAGAGCCTGGTGCTTGGCAGAGTGAGAGTGGTGAGGCCCCAGTAGAGGTTTCCCAGAGAAGCTGTGGCTTCCCCATCCCTGCAAGTGCCCAAGGCCAGGTTGGAGAGGGCTTGGAGCAACCTGGGATGGTGGAAGATGTCCCTGCCCATGGCAGGAGGAGGAATGAAATGATCTTTCAGGTCCCTTCCAACCCAAACCACTCTGTGATTTTATGAGGGCAGAATAAAACCTGACCCAGCACGAACCTTGATCTTCCCAGGTTTGAGGAGAGCCTTTCTTGCTGCTGAGGATGCAGCAAAACGGGTGGGAAGCACATCAGTCCCCCTCATTTTTGGGTGATGGATCCAATCCACCACAGGCCAGCCAAGGAGACAAAATTGGAGAGGGTCATAATTGCACTGATGAACGATGGGCTGTCCCCAGAACCTGAACTGTGTCATTTGCAGGTGGGGAAGGAGAAACCCAGGGAGTGATTGATCCTCTGTCACCCAGGAGGAGCAGAGCAGAGCCACAACTCAGCCCTCCTGCCCTCCCTCACGGCTCTGCTGGTGGCTCTGAATAAAAGTTAACTTTCCCCCCTGTATTGGGAGAAAAGGAGTGCAGAGGAGCTGGAATCCAGGAGAATGTTATTCAATTTTAGCTGTGGTTATTATTTATTTAATGGTGCACAGAGCTCACACGTCAAATCTTAAGGAATGCTGAGCACCCTCCAAACCTCTGCCAGGCTCCTGACAGCTTCAAGGGCACTGCACAGGATTATCCCAGGGATTATCAATATGCATGTGATTTTTTCACCCCTAATCCAAGGTTGGGGCCTGGGCAAAGGGCTGTTGCAGGTTTTTTGGCTGTCAGCTGGGATATCTTTACCTTTAATCTTTCAAACAAGCCCAAATTGGAGCTGCAGGGAATTGTGTTCAGACAGATCTTTTCCAGCCCTGGAAAAGTCCTTTTCCAGTCCTGGTGTCCCATGTATTGGTCAAAGCAGTGCTGGAGAGTTTCCTGATATTTAAAACACGTTCCAAGGGACTGTTTGGTTACTGGTAGAGATGAGGGAGGCAGAACTCTGTGATGCAGATGCCTAAAATCCAGGCAGCTTCAGGAAAAAGGTGTCTCCAGAGCTGCTGCACGTGGAACAACACAAGGAGAGAGGAGGGAGATCCCTGTGTCCAATATTACTGCAGGATCTGGGTGAGAAAATCACCCTTCAGCTGCAAAGGTACCTGGAAGGAGGGGATTTTTGATGCCTAAAATGTAATTTCAACATGCCCATGACATGGAGATCCAGGGTGAATGCAGGGACAGGGAAAGCACACACGTGGTTGTGGCTGTGTTCCAGCCCAAGGGTTTTTTTCAGTCATTAAGGTTGCACTGATGAGTCCCAGGAGAGAATTTGATGCTCACCCCCAAGAGAAACAGCTCAGGGGGAGGGGGGAGATTGGAGATGCTTTGAATGAGACACCTGGAACAGGGCAGGGGAGGAATCTCAGAATTGCCATTGGAATGGAGTGGAATGGAATGGAATGGAATGGAATGGAATGGAATGGAATGGNGAATAGAATAGAATAGAATAGAATAGAATAGAATAGAATAGAATAGAATAGAATAAGAGTTTTCAGTTAAAAAGGGACTTGAAACAATCATCAACTCCAACTGCATGGCAAATCCAGAGCAGTCCAAAAGTTACTAAGGGTGTTTTTCAAAGCCCTCTCAAACACTGACAGGTTTGGGGCATTGACCACCTCTCTGGGAAGCCTCTTCCAAGGTTTGACAACCCTCTGTGTAAAGAAATACTCCCTAAAATCCAGCCTGAACTGACGGCGAGGTGCATTCCACCACGGTGTTCCCAGGAATATCCTGTTTGTGGGACAAAAACGGTTTTGATTTATTTTTTTTTTCAGGTAGCTATAAAAAGAACTTTCCCCTCTCCACCCCCGCTTCTGGAGGGCTGCTGAGTTTGTCTCCACTCAGGCATCAGCACCTCACAAGTGTTGTTAGAAACGGTATCACAGCACCGG
Source organism: Drymodes brunneopygia (assembly GCA_013400955.1). Taxonomy (NCBI): domain Eukaryota; kingdom Metazoa; phylum Chordata; class Aves; order Passeriformes; family Petroicidae; genus Drymodes; species Drymodes brunneopygia. Next base: position 74,608 of record VZTZ01024268.1, on the reverse strand, counting down.
GCATTTCCCACATTCACAGCTCGTTTCTACCCGGCTCGTTCCGTTTACAAGTGCAAAAAGATGCTTTTGCTAATTGCCAGCTCTGCCAGCTCCTCCTGGGATCTGGGAGGCAGCTGAGGTTGTCCTGCCTGCTCTCTCTCTCTCCTGTGAACCAGGATTTACACGACTCCTATTACTGTCATGCTCCAGCATTTCACAGCTTTCAATGTGCTGTTATTGCAGCTGGAACTGAACAAAAAAAAAAAAAAAAAATCTCCTTTTCTAGGTCACTTACAGCTCGGAATTTTCTTTTACATTTGCCTTTACCCAGATTAGCGTTTTTTGGAGGGTTTAGGAGGAAGCAGTGTTGGTCCAATGACAAGTGTCACTTTGCTTTGGAGCCTTTCAGGGGTGAGACGGTTTCAAAATGCAGCAGAACTGACAGGAACTCTCAGAACATTTTCTGCTGCTCTGAAGCGGGAGTGACGTGGGGACCTGCTCGCAGGTCCCCTGAACAAGCAGCATTTATTTTTGTCCTCCTGGCCTCCCTCCCTCCCCAGAAAAGCTTTCAGGAGAGGTGGCCTGGGAGCTCCCAGCTCCCCTCCACTCTGACACTGCCTGTCATGTCAGGAAAGAAAGGGAGATCAAACAGGAGGATGGAGTGGGAGCTGTCACATCCACTGTGCTTTTCCTGCTCAATTCTGTTACCCTTGGGCAGGTGAAGGCTGGGACCAGCAGCTCCATCCCTTTGGTCCCAAAATACCTGTCTGCTCTCTGCTCAGGCTCTGGGGATGACCTTGATTCACGAGCCATCAGTTTTGGCAGGGATATTTTAGAGGGGCTGGGCAGAAAACAGCCAGATTTGCACCTCAGCACTGTGGTTTCCAAATTTTTTTTTCCTTTCCTAAGGACCCCTGAGTGTCAAAGTAAATGTTCTGATCAACTTTCTCCACGCACTTGGACCCCCTTTGATTTCCAGCTTCTCTCCAACTTGTTCTGCTTCCTTGGTGGCTCCAGAAAGTTTCCTCTCTGCAAAATCTCCTCTTTTTATTCCTTTATTCCTTATTCTGATTCTTATCTGTTTCTCTCCTCTGGACATTCCCCTCTATCCAGCTTCCTGCCTGGGATGGAAGGAGCTGCAGCAGCAGGAATCTCCCTTTCCCCACCCTCTGCAATCTGATCTCCTCCTTTGGAGATTCCCGGCTCCAGGTGCCAGCTTGGCTTTCGGGGAAACCACCCTGGGCCATGAGCAGTCCCGAGGCAGGGGATGAAAGGTTCCTGCTGGGATTCTGCATTTCACCTCTGATGGTGATGCTGCCTGGCTCTATCCCCGTGCTCCCTGCCTCCCCTGGGCCCTGGCAAGGAGAGTGCCAGGAGGGCTGAGTGCATTCAGTTGTTATTGGCTTAATCCAGGAGATACCAGAGAGTCTCTGAGGGACTTCTGAATTTCCCAGCTTGGGAGCTCTAGACCCAATCCTGATCCCTGCATCACAAGCCTTTGAGAGGCAGGAACTGGTTCTGCCTCTGGATGGATGTTCCAACGTGGCAGCAGAGCCCAGGGGATCTGTTCAGGTCTGCAGGATGTGCAGAGGAAGGGCTGGAGTGATCGCCCTGCCAAGGGAGGAGGCAGAGATGGATGTGTTTGGCACTGGTTTGTGTGCATTTTATTGCTGGCCAGGCTGGGGAGGGGTGTATGGGCAGGAAATAGAGGACATTTCACCCCTAGGACTGTGCCTTCTGCTGCACCATCAGCAATTCCTGCAAGAAAGACCCCAGACAGGACAGCAGAGATATTTTTTCAGTGAAAATTGCTTCAGCCAGCACAGCCATCATTGCTGCTGCCTTGTAATTGGCAGGTATTTAATTAGCTGAGGAATATTCCACATCTTTCTCACTAAGTGGGAAGTCAGAAGCTCCCTCTGGGACGAATGCTCTCCCAAACCTGTCACTGCACCTCAGCTGAACCTCAGCACATAAAGCACAGCAGACAGCTGAGTGTGAGTTTGCACAGATGCTGCAACATCTGTCCAGTTTGGGCAAGGTGGGTGCCTGAAGATGAGGGTGTCACTGAAAGTGGGAGTGGAGTGGAATGGGATGGAATGGAATGGAATGGAATGGAATGGAATGGAATAGAAAGGAATAGAAAGGAATATAATAAAAAGGGATAGAAAGGAATATAATAAAAACGGATAGAAAGGAATAGAAATGAATGGAAAGGAATAGAATAGAATAGAATAGAATAGAATAGAATAGAATAGAATAGAATAGAAGCCAGCTCCACTGCCTGGGTTTTTTTGGGGAACACTCTGTCCTTTCTCATTCCAGATGTCCAGAGATACAGCAGGATGGGGAGGAGGGAGGAGAAAGCTTAATGAAGAAATATTGCTGGCAGCAGAGAGGTTTCCACCTGCCTGTATCTCTGCAAGCCCTTTTCATCAGCAGAAAGTGGCTTTAAAAAGGTTCTGGTAGCAATCCCTGTTTGCACGAGCTCCAGAGGGGCTGCCAGAGTGTTTGGCTTTGCCAGCGTGGCTTTGGTTAAAGACATTTGCAGCAGCAGAGCTGGGAAATGACTCCCCCTCCTCCCCCGTGACCTGCTTTCCCGAGAAAAGCACGAGCAGATCCGTGTGGCTCCTCTCAGCACCTGCTCCTTATCCCTGCTCCTTATCCCTGCTCCTTATCCCTGCTCCTTGCAAAATGCTGCGGTGCTGAGTCTCCACACCTTTCCCCCAGGGCAGGGAAAAGCAGGAATCACAGCAGACCCAACCACAGTCATGCAGTTCACACAAAACCACCGGGATCGCGCGGCAGGGGAAATCTTCCTGCAGGAGAAAACCTCTCTGCCAGCTTTGCAGGTCTGGGGCTTGATTTGTGTTTGCAGCTCCTGCCCGTGCAGGCTGGAGAAGGGAAGTTTGCTCTGCTGCTTTCCAGCCTCGCTACAATCCTCAGCTTTGCTGCCAGTGACTCCCTGCATCCCTGAACCCCTGAATCCCTGCATCCCTGCATCCCTGAATCCCTGCATCCCTGAATCCCTGCATCCCTGCATCCCTGAATCCCTGCATCCTCCCAGCTGCCAAGCTGTGGCAAGGTACCGTTCCCGGCTCCGAGCTGGATCCAGCTGCCTCCCTGCCGCTCTCTTCCCACTCTTCCCGAGGGATCTCACCCTCTCCCTCTGATCCACCCAGGCCCTGCCCACCGGGGAGATGTTTTACACCGACCCCCGTGGTGAGGAAACATCAGATCAGCCCCCAGGAGGGCCGGGAACGGCTTGTTCAAGGAGAGGGGGCAGCGCGCTCTTAAACATCAGCATTTATTTATTTATTAGCGTTTATTTCGCCACGGCTGCGCCAGCCCCCTCACTGCATTAGCATCAGCTCCATTTCCCACAGGTTTCCTCCCCTTGTACAAATGCAAATCCGAAGCAAAGACCTCTGGATTCCTTTCTACACCCGCATAAGTGAGGGCAGGAATCGCACTGGTCCCGCCAGGGCGGGTTTTTGCCGCTCGCCTTGCATTTTATTTGCCCCCCTCCCTCCCAAAACTTGTAATGAGCCGGCGTTTCATGTGACAGGGCATTTATGGCTGCTCCGGGCACAGCATAGCAATGAGGAGGTGCTGCAGCATCCCTGAACCGGGATCCAAATGACCTTCAGGAGCGGGCAGATGTTGCTCTCCGAAATTCGAGCTGGGAGCGAGGGAGGCATTCCGTGCGTTCGAGGAGCTGCCAGCTCAGCTTCACTCGGCTGCTCCGCTCCCGTGAAATGCTCATTTCGTGGAGTGCAGAGGAAAAGGAGGCCAAAGGGAAAGGAAGGAGCGAAGGAGAGAAGTGGCAGGGAAAAAAAAATTCAGCGAGCTGAGCTCACACTGAGTAAAGCTTCTCATCTTCAGAGCAGCATCCCCACGCCCGTGTGTGGCTGTGCACCTGTGTTGTCCTACTCTCACCTGGCTCAGAGCTCTCTGATGTCCATCTGGAGGCTTGAAATGTATCTTGAGTTTGATTTTGGTGTTTCCCTGGGGTTCTGATCACAGGACAATCGTGCCAGGAACAGCAAAGGCTCAAGGCTGTGTTTGTCCCAGGAGAAGGGGAGAAGGTTCACACAGCCAGGTCGTGGCTGCCCCATCCCTGGAAATGTCCAAGGTCAGGTTGGATGCAACATTGAGCAACCTGATCTAATTTGATCATTATTCATTACAACGAGCTTTAAATGCCCCTTCCAACCCAAAATCATCCCGTGCTTCTTCTGTGGGTGCTCCTAAGTCCGTATCACTCAGGAGACTCTCATCAGAATGAAAGGCACAATAAAAACACCTCAAGGTCTTAAAAAACTGAACTTCACGACCCCATCCAGCTCCTCCACCTCCTCCTTCCCCTCACAGGAACAGGGTCTTAGATGCTCCAGTGGAAAAATGTGAGCTGCTGGTGCTAAAAGGAGGTGGCAATGCATGAGAGACCTTTCTCCCGGCGATCCCGGGGTGGGAATGTGCAGCGGTGCAAAAACCTGATGTGCCGTGATGGGATGAGGATCCTCTGCTGCCAGGGCTGGAGCAGAGGGGTGAATTCAGCTGCTCCCCTTTGAGGGGGATGTTGGCTGAGCTGTGCCTTGCTCTGGGCTGGGAAGGGGCAGGTGGGAAAGGTGCACTCCCACACCGAGCTCACCCACCGTTCCTTTGGCAGGAGGTAAATTAGGAAATGCTCGCTGAGCAGACAGCCCCAAAGGGCTGGGCAGCTCCCCTGGAGCCAGAATGATTTGAAAACACTCCCAGAATTTATCTGCACAGCACCAAACCCTTCTCAAATGACTGCTTGCATCCCCCTCTCCTTTACCTCAGTGCAGGGCTTTCAGTTTTTTAGGGTGATTGCCTTTCCTTTGCTTTTAAATCCCCTTCTCAGCTGGAAACACCGGAGTGTGAAGCTACCCAGAGTTCTTAGGTCCAGATATCTCTGTTACCGTGATCCAGCTGCATCTGTGAAAACTTTATTCTTAGGAGATTTGTGTGGGTTTTGTTAAATGCATTGAAGCAATTTGTACCTTTAAAGGGCCACATTTCCATCTCGGTTACGGTTAATCTTTAATCCGGCATCTTCATCTTTGCCTGCAGCACCTTAATTTGGCTTCTTGATTTAATTTCTTTTACCGTCTGCTACCTCCTCCCATTCCCAGCCCCTCTGTCATCCGCCTGATTTATTTTTCTTTGTCTCTTTATCCTCCAGCCCTGCGCTCAGCCATTAAAATGTTTTCTGATTTAGGTTTCTGAGAAGCAGCAGCCCCTGGAGCTGGGCTTTTCATAGTGGGAGAGCCATCCTTCTTCCCAACCCGGCCCTGGGGCCTCCTGTGCTCTGGCAGGCAGGGCTGGGATGTTGGCAGCACTGTTTGCTTGCTCTTTTGGGAGGTGCTGTTCAGAGGTAGGCAGGAGGCAATCATCCTGTGCCTCCATCCCTGATTTGGCCATGGAAAGTTGGGAAGAGCATCAAGATGGATATTTCAGAGCGGGGGAGGCTGAAAAACAGAGGGCACAAGGGACAGGAGATCTGGACCAGAGCTGGGATTTGCAGGCTCTCTGTTCAGAGCCAGCAGCAAACTTCCACCTCCCTCTCTCCTTTCAGTCCCATCCACCAGAGATTTTGAGTTCAGAATCCCGAGGTGAGACAATCCCACTGCCCACTGCCAGGGTTTGCTGTGAGCAATGCTTGTGGTTATCTCAGTCCTTCTCCCCTGAGTTCTGAGGTTTGGGGGCTCTGAGGGATTTTAGGCTCCGTTGGGGCCATCCAAGGAGTTGGAAGTGCTGAGCAGCAAACAGGACATGTGAGAACAGAGGATGTGAGACAATTTTTTCCAGGTGTTTGCACTGCTCTCCCAGCCTTTAATCCAAATGCATTTGTGCATCCCTGAGCAGCCAAAGGGAGCATTTCCAGCTCGTTCACTGCCGGCTGCAACGTCCTACATTTCTACTGGCACCTGCTATGCTCAGCAAAAGCATTCCCCACTTTGTTTTCCCATCCTTCCCATCTTTCCCATGAGGCTTGAGCGTGGGTCCATGATGTCCAGGTGCAGGAGATGGTGGATCCTGCCAATGTGCTCAGCTCCTTGGAGGATTTTCCCTGGAATGCTTTCGGTACCAATGACAAAGCTGCTGCTCATCCCTTGGGTGCGTTGATTGTTGTTTTCTGTGAAAGCAGGAAAATTTCCCAGTTTCTCAGGAGTGGCTGTAGGATGACTGGCTGTTGTTCAAGGCAGAGAAAGAGGATTGCCTGGACCAGCTGCAGGTTAATTCCTGATGTGGAGCTGCATCCTTTTCTAAACAGAAGAGCAAGAGTTCCCATCTTTTGGGCCATGATTCAATTTGATTGGGGAGGGATTTGAGGGGGGAATAACTGCAAAACCAGCCCCAGTTCTCTGGCATCTCTTGGTCACTGGGAAATTACAGCAGAAAAGCTGACATGGAAGCTGGAGGAGTGAGCTGAACATTTTTATGTCCAGCTGGAACGTGAACACAACACGTCTGCTCAAACAGGAGGGTCCTGCAGGGTGATTCTTGCCATGCAGGACCTGCCAAAACATTTCCATGCAAGCTCAAGGACACCCGAGGAGCTGCCCCTGGAGAGAACCCTCCTGGATAAGCAGCTGTGAATGTCACCTAGGGGTGGGAGGGAGGCAGATCCATCACTCACTGCTCTCACCTTGTCCTCTGCTGGAAAGCAGCCCTGTATGATAATGAGAGCAGCCGTCCTCCTGCTCATCTCTCCATCCCCCTTTTGTCCCACTGATGTTCTTCCCTCCACTTGGAAAAGTCGGCTTCAAAAAGTCCCGACCTCTGTTTGCAACACTTTCACAGGAGCTCCCGTTTTCACCTTTTTCCCCAAGGTGATCTTGATGCCCAGTGAGTTCAGGGAAGTCAGGGAATTGGTTGAGTCACCAACCCTGGAGGGATTTTAAAGCTGTGTGGATGTGGCACTTGGGGACACAGTTTAGTGGCGGGTTTTGCAGTTCTGTGTTGACAGTGGCACTTCAACATCTTTTTCGACCCAAACTGTTTGAGGATTCTATGATTTTTATTGTTCCAACACTCTGGTGTAGTAGAAGAGATCCAATGGGGCAGCTTTGCCCCGAAGTTTATCTTATTTATGAGATTTATTTAGAATCTCACACAATTTTTATTTTGTTTATAAATTTTATTTGCAATCTTACTCATAACTCCCAATCTAAGTGTTATTACATTTAGGGATACCAGAAATGCTGTTTCTGACTCTGGATAACAATAAGAAATTTAAGAGCAGAGGATAAAGACGTGGATGAATAAAATGTGGATCTGTTGTGGCAATAGACTGAAAGGAGCTTTTAGTGAGGTGGGTGTCAGATTTTTCTCCCAGGTAACAAATGACAGGATGAAAGGAAATAGCCTCAAGTTGCACCAGCAGAGATTTAGGTTGGATATTTGGAAAAATTTCCTCATGGAAAGGGTGGCCAAGCATTGGAAAAGGCTGCCCAGGGAAGTGGTGGAGTCACCATCCCTGGGAGAGCTCAAAAAATGTGTGGATGTGGCACCTGAGGATGTGGTTTATCAGTGAACATGCTGCTGGTTGGATTTGATGATTTTGAGGATGTTTTCCAACCTTAACAATTCCATGATTTGATGATTCCACGGAAGCAGTCCAAGGTCATCTTCTGCAGCCATGAGCTGACCTGATGATAGCAGAGTTTGCAGTGTGGCTTAATAGGAGAATTCTTTTCCTTTTTTCTTCTTAAAGCCACGAAGCCAAGGGATTATAGGGAGCTGTCGGCTTTTCTGTTTCTATTTCACAGGGCTCTGTAGAGGAGATGGAAAATGTCATCCTCTTAAAGGAAAAATAAAAATCCACAAGACAAAAAGACTTCAAATACGCCTTACAATAAAAAAAAAACACACACCAAAACCAAAACAAACAAAAAAAAATCCCTGATGGTAATTCAAGTTCTGCTCCTAATTTGATGCTGTGGAAGGGAGCAGATTTGTAATTATTAAACGACCACTAGAACTGGGAAAATTCAACCACAGAATGGTTTGGGTTGGAAGGGACCTTAAAGATCATCCAGTGCCATGGGCAGGGACACCTCCCACTATCCCCAGGTTGCTCCAAGCCCTGTCCAGCCTGGCCTTGGGCACTTCCAGAGATGGGACAGGAAGGAATATTCACCCAGGTTTGATGATCAGGGGCTTTTGAACTGGTTTTGAACATTGTGAGACCTCACAGGGATTTCCACATTCGTTTCTGATTTCAAGACCAAGGACACAAGGCCGAGTGGCTTTGGTTTCTCCATTTCTCCTCTGCCTCATCCATGGTATCACATCTTGTGTAGCAAAACCCTGACACCTTCAGGATTGGTCAGTGGAATGTTGGGTGGGACAGAGGAGACCTTCTAGGGGCTCATCCCAATGAAACATCTGTGCTGGGGCTGCCTTTGGAAAAGAAGTTTGGAACACAGAGAACTTTGCCGTGGGCCCAGTGGCGAATTTGTCCCCCATCCCACCGAATCATAAAACCACAGAATGGTTTGGGTTGGGAAGGACCTTAAAGATCGCCCAAAGTTCCAACCCCCTGCCATGGGCAGGGACACCTCCCACCATCCCAGGTTGCTCCAATCCCCAGCCTTGATCGAAGCAGCTCCTTGGAGACCAAGCCACGGTGCAAATTTCTCCTCCGAGAGATGATTCCTGCATTCCAGGCCTTCTTCTGGAGGTGGATTGGAAAGAGGGGAAAGTTCTCATTAATTCTCCAGCACCAGCTCTGGGTTTGAAAGGCAGAACCCAAACCCATTCCACTGACGATGGTGGGAAGAGCTGAGCTCCCTCTCCGGTGGGATGACCTGGCCTTGTGATGAGAATCATTAGAGCTCAGCATCAGCTGCACTCCTGGTGCCTGAAGAGATTATCTCCAGATAATCTTGGGGGTATTTAGGCAGCCATATGCTTTATTTCAATGGTAATATCTATTTCTTTGTGAGTTTGAACGCTGTTTATGTTAATTAAGGCTTCAGACTGGAGGCTGCATATGGGCTGCTTCTTGTTTTTCTTCTGGTTTTGTTTTTTTTGTTGGTTTTTTTTTTCTTTTTCTGGGGCTAATTTGCAGATAGAAAGTAACTTTGTCCCCTGAAAGTGCTGCAATTCAGTTTGCTGTGCTCATGAATTCACAGCTGGGCAAAGGGCTTGCTTGTCACCTCCTTGTATCTTTTCCTGTCCCTCTCTCCCACACGCACAAAAAGAAAATCCCAAATATTCCTAAATTCCCACAGGTCATGAATCTTTTCTTAAATCACTGTTATTTAATTCTGCTTCTGTCAGGAAATCTGAAGGAAATCACCCCAAACCACCATGAATTAAGGGCCTCTAAAAGATAAAATCAAACCAATATTCCTTATTTTTCTTGCACCAAGCAACTGGATCAAGAGTATGCTTTTCCTTACTTTCCCATATTTTCCATTTTCATTTTTTTGGTGTGGTTTTTTTTTTCCTAAACAGCTAATTTAATAATACCTGCTACTCTGATTATTGATCCTTTCAGACTGATAGAATATTGTTCTGTTCAGTGCCAGGCTTGTGCTCCTGGTGTGGAGGTGAGGAAAAGGGCATCAGTGCCAAGCAAAACTTGTGAGAAAACTGAATAATCTGAGTAGTTGAGAGGGAAGTTTTGTAGTGGAGTTTTTTTTTGCTTTATGTGGAGAAACAAGAAAACGCAGCTAAGGGATGTGTGAATGTATTTACTGACTTTTTATTCCAAATATCCGAGCTCTGTTAGTGCCCTCTTACAGCTCTGCATCCATTTGCATCTCCTTTATGTGCCTCAATTTCCTTCTTATAAAATGATTTGGGTTGGAAGGGACCTTCAAAATCATCTCATTCCATGGGCAGGGACACCTCCCACCATCCCAGGTTGTTCCAAGCCCCGTCCAACCTGGCCTTGGACACTTCCAGAGGTGGAGCAGCCACAGCTTCTCTGGGAAATCTGTGCCAGGGCCTCACCTCCCTCACAGGGAAGAGTTCTTCTTTATATTTGTTCTGAATCTCCCCTTTTTCAGTTTTAAATTGTTCCCCTTGTCCTGCCACTCCATTCCTTTGTCCAAATTCCCTCTCCAGCTCATTTGGAGCCCCTGGAAGGGACTCTGAGCTCTCCCTGGAGCCTTCCCTTCTCCAGGCTGGACATTCCCAGCTCTCCCAGCCTGGCTCCAGAGGGGCTCCAGCCCTCGGAGCATCTCCATGGCCTCCTCTGGAATAATTCCAAAAGATCCACGTTTTTCCTGTGCTGAGGAGCCCAGAACTGAGTTCAGCACTCCAGGTGGAGTCTCACCAGAGCAGAGGGGAAGAATTCTCTCCCTTGACCTACCCACACCATGGGGATCCAGCCCAGGAGCCCAGGACACATTTGACTTTCTTGGATTTGAGCTAAATAAGGTTGATGGCACTTGATTTCCTTAAAAGAATGTATGGAAAATGCTGGACAATCCTTTATTTCATTGGAACTTCAGATTTCAGTTTGAGTCGCACAGATTTACCAAACTTGTGCTGCATTTCAAATTCAGAGGCTCAGAAGTGCAGGATTTTTTTTTTTCCAGGGGGTTTGGTTTTGCTCCAATGATCCTCCACCACCTTGCTGGATGTGTGAGATGTCTCACAGGATTTTCAGCAGCATAACTGAGAGCTCAGCCTGGCTTTGAACCAGTGGATTGATCACAGAAAGGGAAAATTATCTCCTGGATAAAGGAATGACCCCTGTGAAAGAGTTTTGCTGGTTTTATTTAGTTCTTAGGAAGGTCTCAGCCAAGCAAAGCACAGTCACTGCTTCGGTACTGAGGGTGTCCAAAGCATCCTGAGCAGCTGCAGTGTTAAAGATTGATTTATACCCTTATTTAGCTTGGTGTTTAATGAATTTCAGCACTTACCTCTCTGGCACGAGATCCTTTGCAACTGCTTTAGCAGCCAATCAAAGATTTATTTTATTTTATTTTCAATCAGCCTATTTTTTTTTTTTTTGTTTCAAAAGCTGCAAACCTTTTCATGTCCCTTTCTCTTAGGAACCATCCACTCTTTAATTCAGCCCGAAGGTCCTGCACGAACAGTGACTCTGACACACTTTTTGCAGAAATATGATTGCAGGTTTTTGGTGGTTTGTTGGGGTTTTTTTGTGTGTGTTCCAGGCTATTGTGCAGAGCCAAAGTGTCTGAAAGGCGCTTTTGGGGCAGCCTTTGGCTGGAAATGAAAATTGCTTTTGGGAATCCCACAAAAAAGGATTAACTTTGACTTCATCTCTGGTTTGTTCTCCAAATTAATAATCAATCTGCCAGCTGGACCCCTGCCAAGCACTCGCCTGCTTGGAGGAGGAGGAATGGCCCCTTCTCCAAGAAACAAGAACAGTCAGACAACCACAGAGTTGTCAGGCTTGGAAAAAAACCATCGGGAGATTCCTCGTATTTCTCAGATCTCAAATATTTACCCCAATTTTAAAAACTCTCTCTGCTCCGTGGCTCTTCCCACAACAAAACCTCTCCATTTGTGCAAATTCCTGTTGCAGAGCAGCATTTCTGTTCGAGGGAGTCCTTAAGCATGTGCTTAGCTCCTGTTTAAATCTACAAGACAGAGCTTAATTGCTTTTCCCCCATCAAGTGCTCGAATAATGTTCAGGCTCATGTTGTAACATATGGTGAGACATTTTTCCTGTGCAGCATCACTGGAATTACACCAGAGATAAATCTGACCACGGATGGTGGAGACAGAACCAACTTGGCAGGTTCACCCTCCCAGTACAACGTGGTTTTTTGTTGGTTTTTTTTTTTTTTTATGTCAGTCTGGTTTGGGGATTTCTACAATTCCTTTTTGACTGGGTTGTAATCACTCTGACTGCACTCTCCTCTAATATTCTGCCCATGTTTTCTCCCTTCAGTAGAGTTTCCTCTCTCTTGCCTCCACTCTGGAGACTGCCTGGAAATAATTCTGCTCCCTTATTAGAGTACCTGGATTCAATATTTGTGAAGAGCTCAGATCCTGCTCCTTTTCTTCGCCTCTGAGCTTTGAGCCACGGATTTCCCAGTGCGTTTTTTGGCAGAATCAAAGGCTTTTCTGCTGCTTTACAAACGAAACCTGAACCTAGAGGCGGGCACACACCAACACACAAATGTTCCTCCCCTCGTGGACCTGTTCATCAATAGCCCATTGTCTTCCAGAGCTTTTAATCAGGCCCATGCTGAATGAATTCTGCATTCAAATGTGAAACGTGCCCTTTTTTCAAGATATCCGCTTTGTAATTTGAACTCCTGCCAGTGAAATAATCTTTTTATGGCATAAACCCAGTGATTGAATTGTTTAGGATTTCAAGTCTGCCCTGAACTGTGAGGCTTTTGGTGGTTGAACCAAACACTATCTGGGCAGGTATCTGCAACCAGCAGGACCCAAACTCCCTCAGATTTGTTTCCTGGACCATGGAGAAACCCCATTGGATCTCTCTTGGTGCTGTTGAGGATGGGATCTGCAGCAGGTGATGCTGGACAGGCTCAACAACACTCACAAACCACGAATGGGACAAACCCAAATCACAAGGAATTATTGTGAGACCCCCACCTGGAATAACAAATCCAACTCTGGGGCCTCCAGCATCAGAAGGGTGTGGAGATTCTGGAGCAAGTCCAGAAGAGGCCATGGAGATGCTTCAAGAACTGGAGCCCCTCTGCTCTGGAGCCAGGCTGGGAGAGCTGGGAATGTCCAGACTGGAGAAGAGAAGGCTCCAGGGAGACCTCAGAGCCCCTTCCAGTGCCTAAAGGGGCTCCAGGAGAGCTGGAGAGGGACTTGGGACAAGGCATGGAGGGACAGGACAAGGGGGAAAGATTTAAAACTGAAAGAGGGGAGATTCAGACCAGGTGCAAGGAAAAATTTCTTCCCTGTGAGGGAGGTGAGGCCCTGGCACAGGTTTTCCCAGAGAAACTGTGACTGCTCCATCCCTGGAAGTGTCCAAGGACCAGGTTGGATGGGGCTTGGAGCAATCTGGGATAATGGAATGAGATGATCTTTAGGATCCCTTCCAACCCAAACCATTCCAGGATTCTCCATCCACACTGGGAACCAGAAGAGGTTTGTGGCTCTTCTGCCACGTCCTCCTACCTCCAAACAGGTTTTCCCCACCCATCTCCAAGCTCCATCCCAAAGGGTACAGAGGTGTTTGTATCCAAAGAGAGACCAGAAGAGGTAATTAGGGAGATTTGCAACGAGGAAGGAAAGGATGAAAGAAAAGTTATTCCTCTGAGGAGATTAAAGCCAGAGGAATGGACATGGTCTTTGGAGCATTTGAGTGGTTTAATGACTGGTAATGACTAATTAATTAATAATCACTGGTAATAATGAGGGCCAGATTTTCATTTTCTATTAAATGGCATGGCTGGACTTATTCTGAGGTGATTTACACCGAGTCCCTGACTCAGCACATCCACAGCACCCATCCTTTATGTGATTTATAGCAGCTTTTAAAGCAAGAACTGGATGGCTTTGATCCAATTGCTTTCTTTGAGTCCAACATGATAAATAAGAAGGCACCAGACCAGGTCTTTGAAGAGCAAAAGGTGGTTATTTTAATTTTTAATTTTTTTTCCTTGCCTCGATATCGCTGTGCACTCTCTCCCTCTCTCTCTGTGTGCATCCAGAAATGGATTTCAGGCTGTGCCAAGTGTGGCTTTGGCCCTGGATAGATTTTTATCCTGATATTGCATTCAGTGCTGTGCTGTCAGCTTTTCTGCCACGGGAGTGTGAGGCCAGGCACAGCATCTGGGGAGTGTTATTTGTTTTCTGATACTTTCCCTGGGGTTTCCTGTTCTTGTTGGTTTTCTGATTTATTTTTCCTCTTATTTTCTTTTGGATGAGGTTACTTCTGTTGATGCATGGCCCAGATCTGTCCTAGTCTCCTTTGAAGGCTGGTAAATGAGTAAAGCTGGATTTTGGGATGGGAAGTGATGTGAGGGCAAATGCATTCCCACATTTGAAGAGAGTTCAGGCTCCTTGGGGCAGGGGGTGTCTGTGTGTGGCAATGTACACAAATCTGATGCTTTAAAAATGGGAGATATAAACATCTCTATTTGTTGGGAAAGGCTGCTTAAACAGAAAAAAAAAATGCTGAGGATGGAGTAAAGGATGAAAGGACAAGCTAGGAGGCCTGGGGTTGTTTAGTCTGGAGAAGAGAAAGTTCCAGGGAGATCTCAGAGCCTCTTCCAGTGTCCAAAGGGGCTCCAGGAGAGCTGGAGAGGGACTTTGGACAAGTGACAGGACACAAGGAATGGCTTTAAACTGACAGAGAGCAGGGTGATATTGGGAAGAAATTCTTCCCTGTGAGAGCAGAGAGATGCTGACACAAGTTTTCCAGAGAAATTGTAGCTGCCCCATCCATGGAAGTGTCCAAGGCCAGGTTTGGGTGGGGACATTGAGCAACCTGGGATAGTGGAAGTTGTCCCTGCCCATGGGAGGAGGAGGTTGGAAAAAGATGCTCTTTAAAGTCCCTTCCAAAACCATTCTATGATTCCAAAATTCTATAATAGGAGCCTTTTAAAAGCACTTTGCTAGGTAGCCTCAAACCCATAAATGAAAAAGATAAACAGAGCACTAAAAAACCTTGGGCTAACAAAAAAAAAAAAAAACCACAACAAACTAAATGCACAAATATCTAAAAAAAAACCCCACAACAGTCTGTTGAAGAGGGAAAGGAAAAGCTGTTGTGGAAATCTGGACAAAGGATAAATTGACAGCAAGCAGTGCAAATTCAAAGCTTGAAAAATACAAGAGGGGAAAAAAAAACCAAAAAGGAAAGGTATAGGAATTTTATTTTTCAGACCAGCAAAAATGAATAAAAAGGAAAATTTAGAGTCTGCTAAACCCATAATAAAATCCTGATGGCATTGGTTTGTTACCAGCTTGAAATGACAGATTTATTTATAATAATGCAGGAATTTCAATGAACTCCTGTATTCTGTAATTGGAAAAGATCCTGGTTCCCTAATCCACATCCCAGCCTAATGAAACACTTTCCATTACACCAGCAGCTGGAAAACCTGCTATCCATCACCCAAAAAAGTGAGATGTGTGCAGGAGAAACAAGGTAGAGCAATTTGGAACAGGAGGATTTTAAAAGAGCAGGTTAAGACTAATTTGGGGATCATTTCTCTTTGGGAAAAGAAAAGTGGAAGGGTTCCCCAAATGTGGAGAGAGGAGAATGTGTGTGTGTAGGCACAGCAGCCTCACATCTGCCTTAGGCACAGGATCCAAAAATTTAGGGATTGTGGGTAACATTATGGTTATAATTGAATAATAGCACGCTCATTAAAACAGAGGCATTAATAGCAATCAACTTATGGAAAATAGATTTTGTCAAGCTAAATTAATACTTTCTAGGGAGAATACAGAGCTGGTGGTTGGAGCCTGGGAATTTGTCATTATTTGTACACATCATAAATAAGGCATTTCTCTGGGTGACAGTGAATAAACAGAACAACTCAATAATGCAGAGCTTGGGAACACGAGCAGGGCATGGAGGGGAGAGCACAGAATTCAGATTTCCCCTGAGACTGGCCTTGGATCTCCTGGTCCCTTCCAAGAAGGGTGTTGGGGGATGTCAGAAGGTGCATGAAAGAGAGCAAAGAACAGTGCCAGGGTCTGAAAGCCTCCAAGAGATGATGTGACAGCTCAGGAAAGATCATGTGAAGAGCTGCTGATGCAGAGAAGACAAATTTCTGTCCCATGAGATGGATGGAAAAAAACCCCACGGGATCACGGAATGGTTTGGGTTGGAAGGGACCTCAAAGATTCTTCAGTTCCAACCCCCTGCCACGGGCAGGGACACCTTCCACTGTCCCAGGGTGGTCCAAACCCCATCCAACCTGGCCTTGGACACTCCCAGGGATGGGACATTCAGATATTTAGTAGGGTCCAGACATTTAGAAAGCTCTGGATGAGCACCAGAAAAAACCAAAAAATGTTTTGTGTATTGCCTACAACTCCTACAGTAAAATGAATTTGCCTTTGTTTTATGATTTTATTTTTTTTTAAGCTACAAACACCACTTTAACCCAAACCAGAAATAACTCAGGGAGGCTCAGTGCCACGTGTCAAAGAGGATCTGAGCAGATGATGACAGCAGGATGTGCTGGTGCTCTGTCACCCTGTTGTGGCACGGGGAGGAGGAGGAGGGATCAGTGCATGAGGAGCAGGTCAGAGCCTGCCAGGGCTGTGTGTGACCCAGGACAGGTCTCTGGAGCTGCCCAGGCCATCTGTGGATGCAGCCAGGGCTGCTGAGCAGCTTGGCTCCATCTGGAGCTGCCCTGGGCGTCGCTGCCGAGGTCCCCTCCCCTCTGAGGATGGGCAGCTCTGGGGATGGGACATCTGTCCCCGTGTCCCTTCAGTGAAGGCAGATGGCCCTTTTGCTCTGCCTCCACATCCTGTCTCGGGCTCCTGTGAAGCCCAGGTTTTCCCACAGGGATGCTGATCTTCTCCCCATCCACTTGAATTTCTGCTCTTGCTCTCTGCATCTGCACTCCCTGCGTGACCATAGTGTGTCCATGTCTTTTGGACAAGACACAAAAGTGGAAACAACTGCACTTTTTGGGTCCTCACTGTCCCAGCACGTGAGACAGAGCAGGAGATTCCCCTTTTCCCTGCCTCAGCCCTTGGTTCTCACACAGAGATGGGGCTGCAATCATTTTTCCTGATGAAACCACCCCACCTGTGGGATGAAGGTACCATGGACAGTTCCCCATCTATGGCCCCCTTCTCCATTCTGCTGCTTTTCCCCAGCCTGAAAGGATGCCAGGAGAAAGAAGGGATTTGTCCCTTTGATGTCTTCAGGTCCCTCTGGCCATGAGGGAGGAACATCCCTGCCATGCCCAGAGCTCTGGGAATGTGGGGAAGGGCTGAGGAGGGTCCTGGTCTGGCCTTTGGAGAGGGAACAAGGGAGGGATGGAGCTGTGAATTGGGGTTCCTGTGGCTGAAGGAGGTCCATACACATCTCTATGGGGTGTGGGATGGGGTTATAGGGGGAATAAGGGGTATTTTAGGTCTATAGTGTTATATCCCTAAATGGGATTTGTGGGACAGGGCTGTAGGGATGGGGAGGTGTATTCAGCTTGTGTAGGGACAGGGCTGTAGGATTATTTATCCTCATGTCCCACATGTGGATAAACATGCTGGGTGTCACAGGGGTTTAGGGCTGTGCATGCTCAGGTTGGGTGGGAAGCTGTGCACAGGTATATGGGATAAATGGGGCAGAGCTGTAGGGTTAAGGGTGGGTGTATGGAACGAGTGGGACAGGGTTATAGGGTTAGGGAGGTGTATATGGGATATGTAGGATTGGGCTGTAGAGTTAAGGGGGTGTATATGGGGTGTGTGGGGCAAGGTTGTAGGGTTAAGGTGTATGTGGGATAAGCAGGACAGGGTTATAGGGGTAAGGGGGCATGGATGGGATATGTGGGACAAGGTTATAAGGTTAGAAAGGTGTATATGGGATACGTGGAAAAGGGGTATAGGGTCAGGAAGGTGTATATGGGATTTGTGGGGTAGGGCTATAGGGTCAGGGAGGTGTGTATGGGATACGAGGGAAAGGGGTATAGGGTTAGGGGGTGCATATGGGATATGTGGGGCAGGGTTATAGGGTCAGGGAGGTGTGTATGGGATATGTGGCACAGGGTTATAGGGTTAGGGGGTGTATATGGGATTTGTGGGGTAGGGCTATAGGGTCAGGAAGGTTTATATGGGATATGTGGGGCAGGACTATAGGGGTCAGGAAGGTTTCTATGGGATATGTGGGAAAGGGCTATAGGGTCAGAAAAGTTTATATGGGATATGTGGGGCAGGGCTATAGGGTTATGCATCCATGCAGTGGCTGTGTAGGATGACGCTGAGCAGTTACCTGTGCACACACGGGATAGGTGGGCTATAGGGTTAGGGTGTGTATATGGGATATATGGGACAGGGCTATAGGCTTAGGGGGTGTATATGGGATGTGCGGGGGAGGGCTATAGGGTTAGAAAGGTGTATATGGGATATGTGGGGCAGGGATATAGGGTCAGGAAAGTTTATGTGGGATATGTGGGAAAGGGCTATAGGGTTATGCATCTGCCTCATATATCCCATATAAACCTTCCTGACCCTATAGCCCTGCCCCATACATCACATACACACATATGTGGGGTAGGGCTATAGGGTTAGAAAGGTGTATATGGGGTGTGTGGGGCAGGGCTATAGGGTCAGGGAGGTGTGTTTGGGATATGTGGTGTAGGGCTATAGGGTCAGGAAGGTGTATATGAGATATGTGGGGTAGAGCTATAGGGTTAGAAAGTTGTTATAGGGGATATGGGAAGCAGGACTGTAGGGTCAGGAAGGTGTATATGGGATTTCTGGGGCAGAGCTATAGGGTTAGAAAGGTGTACATGGGATACTTGGGGTAGGGCTATAGGGTCAGGGAGGTGTACATGGAATACTTGGGGTAGGGCTATGGGGTCAGGGAGGTGTACATGGAATACTTGGGGTAGGGCTATGGGGTCAGGGAGGTGTACATGGGATATGTAGGGTAGGGCTATAGGGTCAGGGAGGTGTACATGGAATACTTGGGGTAGGGCTAT
>VZTZ01024268.1:19902-54853 GCA_013400955.1 Drymodes brunneopygia | reverse complement strand
TGCAATTATTTACTAATTACGGCTTGCTTGTTAAATGCTGGCTTAATTCGGCAAAAGGGGAGGGGAGAGGAAGAAAGGAAGGGTGAGGGTGGTAAAGGGAGAGGGGGGTTCACATTTTCCAAGATGAAGGTTTGGTTTATTATTAGAAACACTAATGTATTTGGTCCACTAGTTACCATGGAAACAACATCTGCACTGAAGTGGTTTTAAAGACACAGTGTTGGTTGTGTTTGCCCGGGCCCCGAGCAGGCCCTGCCACCACAGGCCTGGGAATTGGGCTCTGAGATGTTGGGCAGAGCAGCTTTTGGGGCCCTCTGGAGAGAGGCACCAGCTTTGTGGTCTCAGGTAGAGATATTCTTTGTTGAAGGATGCTCAGAGGTGGGACTGGGAGTGTGCTCCTGCCTTGGAAGGGCTCTGGGAGCTGCTGGTTGCATCAATCCTGGCATCCCTGCATCTCCTTTCTTCCATGGGTTGTTGTTTCCATGTCCTCCCACCATAAACCGAGCGGGCAGGGAGGCAGCTGCTGGGCTGGTGCTCTCCAGGAGTGTTTCCAGCCTTCTCGAGGTGGGCAGGGTGATCTCAGGTGAGCCAGGTGAGATTTATCACCTGCCCTGGGAGCTTGCCGGGCTTCACCCTTCACCCCAAGCTGCAGCAGCTTTAGGGTCTGGCTCCAGAGGTTGTGATTGATGAGTGAGCCTTGCCCTGCACGGGAAGGGCTCTGAGATAATCCTGACAAAGTTTTGGGAGGTTGCATGGCTGGGGGAAAATAAATTGGGATTTCTGCTGCAGGGAGGCTTCTGAGGCAAAGCTTGGAATGAAGCAAGCCCAGATGTGCAGCTGATCTGCTGGGGAAGGTCCTGTGCTGATCCATCTTTTGAAAGGGGTTAGAGGGTCAGGCAGTGTGGGAAAAGCAAAGAGAATCTTTGCCTTGGCTAAAGTAGAAGTTTCTCTTATGCAGACTTTGTGTTTGCACAGTGCTTGGTGTTATTTAATTAAGCAGCCTGGAAAGAAAATGGTTAATTTGATGTGGCCAGATGCTGCTGCTCCCTCAGCTCCAGGTGTTTGGGTGTTACCTGGATAACACAGGCTGAGTGTCAGCCCTTCATCATCCATGCAACTCTTTTTTGCATCTGAGAGTGGGCTTGGCTGCAGGAGGATACAGCTTCCTTCCCCCAGGCATGTTTTATTATATCTGCAGCTAAACTCACAGTTGCTCCTCTGGGGTTTAGGCCTAAAATTGCTTCTTTCCCCTTCTTTCTAACTCCTCTCTCTGCTGGCTCTGGGTTATGCTTCCCCAACTCATTTTTTCCCAACCTCAAGTCCACTCATGAGCATCAGGACGAGTCCTTTGGCTGTGCTGGGGGGAAGAACTGGGGCTTGGATATCTCCTGAGTGCCCCAGCTCAGCCAGTCCAAGGTCTGATGATGATGATGATGATGTGGAGCATCACCCAGGCTGAACCAGCTGGGACCCATCTCCTGCCTGTGCCTTCCCTGTGAGCTTGCAGGGCCATCCAGCTCCTCATTCCCTCCCTTTCCTCCCCAAATCTCATTCTGAACAAGCCCACGTTGCCTCCCGTCCCCAGAGGTGGCATCTCGTCATCGTTGGTGTCTGCGCTGGTGACATTTATGGTGCAGTTTTTCATGTGCCTTTGGAGCTCTCAGGACAAGAAGCTCCGTCCGCCTGTGTCATTAATATTATTTATTGCTATAAATCTCCCTCCTGGAGCCTTTGGCCCTGGCAGCTTGAAATATTTGTAACCCTGCTATGGGCACAGCTCCTTTTTGCAGGGGAAAAAAAAGGCTCCAGAAGGCTTTTGGGATGGCTGTTGCTGCTGATTCGGACTGGCCAAGGACAGTTTGACTGGGCTGGGACCTGGGAGTTGCTCTTGTGGTGGGGAGAGGAAGCAGCTTTCCATGATTTCAGTGATGCTGGAGGCTGAAAGTGCCGTGTTTTGGATCAGTTTGGGAGACAGACATCCCTGAGCTGTGATGGAGCTGTTCAGATCCAGCTCAAAAGCTGGAGTTGAGATTTGTGTTTGATTTCCCCTGCTATTTCCACTCGACAGAGGCAGCCTCGTGCCCTGCTTTGGCACGACTGCTGTTTGACCATCATGAAAGATTAAAACCTCTTAAATTAAGGAACACAGACAAGCATTTTGGGACTGTCTTTTTGGAAGGGCTTCATACCCTGCCTGTTTTATAAGGGCAATGCCTGTGGTGCTACACCTGCACAGCAGCAGTGCTAACAGAGAATGAGGGCAAAGGGAAACCACAGAGCTGCATGTGAGGCTTGTGGTGGTGCTTTTTTTGATGTATTTTGACAATTTTTGGAGGTGGGAAGAAAATAGAGCAGGAGGCTGAGGATGAGCAGCAAAGCCTTTCACTCTTTGGGTCTCTCGTTTGAGTTTGGCTTGCATTGACTTTGCTGCCTTCCACTTTGTGCTTGGCCTTTATAAAGTCAATCAAGCTTTAAAGGACAGCTTTAAAGCTGTCCTTTGGTTAAGGACAGCTTGGATGGTGTTTTGGGAAATTTAGTGGGGTGGAAGGTGTCTCTGTCCGTGGCAGGGGGGTTGGAACTGGATGATCTTTAAGGTCCTTTCCAACCCGAACTGTTGGATGATTTTGTGATTTGTGCAGGGCTGAGGGCTGAAGTAAAACTCTACAAATACATCTCTGTTGTCTCTCCCTCTCCTTACTGGTCCTGCCTGCAGAAAGCTGATCAGAGAGAGGCATCTGAGCTCTCCTCTCATTTCTAGGCTTGATAAAAATTCAGAGCTGGTGTCAAGACGTTGTAAAGGTGCTGAGTTTGTTATGTCTGTGCTGAATTTTTGGAGCATCTCACCTCCATGTCAGTGTTTTCTGACAGGCAAAACCAGCAGCTGTGGAGTTTTGTGGGGTTTGTTGTAGCTGTGTGAGTGCTGGCCAGGCAGCTCAGTGTCCACAGTGAGCAGACCTGTGAGATGAGAGGAAAAAACCTCAAGTTGTGCCAGTGGAGGTTTAGAATTGGATATCAGGAGAAAATTTCTTCGTGGAAAGGGTTGTCAAGCATTGGAACAGGCTGCCCAAGGAAGTGGTGGAGTTGTCATCCCTGGAAGTGTTCAAGAAATGTATGGATGAGGCACTTGGGTGCTGGGTTGATGGTTGGACTCGATGACCTCAGAGATATTTTCCAGCCTTAATGATTCCAGGATTTATATCCCAGGATGTTGCAAGACGCTTTGTTCAGTGTTATCTCCAGTTTACAAGAATGTAAAAGCACCTTTCCTGGTGTGCTTTCTCCCCACGGGGATAAAGTTCCTCTCTCCACTCACAACATCTCCTTTTTTGCACCTGAAACCCTCCCATTTTGGGATGGAAGGGACCTTCAAAGATCTTGTTGTGTCCCGAAGATCTTCCCTCTGGGAAGATTGCCCTGTGCTCCAGGAGCTCTCTGTACTTCATGGACAGTGCACACACACACAAGGTGGGTTATTTTAAGCTCCTAAAATTCTGTAGGGCCTCTCTTGCACAGGGAGGAGATCCAGGTTTCCCAGCACAGCAGCAGCAAAAAAAAAAAAAAAAAAAATTTGATGTTATGAATCAAATCATTTTCAAGGGTGTAGCAATTCTGACAACATTTTGATGGAAAATTATGGCGGTTTCATTTAGACAAGGTTGGAGAACTTCATTTGGAGGTGAACATTTTAACATTTGTATTCTCCCGTCATTCATCACGTGAGATTTGGAGTCTGGATAAGAACAAAGCCTTTTGCATACCTTGAGAACTGACAGTTCTCGTGTTCACGACAGTTTCCAGGCTTAGTTAATATTGATGCTGCTTTTTCTGCAATGTTGACTCTTCAATTCAAAAGTTGGACTTTCCTGAGGAAGGGAAGTTTTTGGTTTTGCCAGGCTCGAAGTCTTCGAGACATCAAACTCTGTTCAGGTTGTACAGGGGTTTAGGGAAGGGTTTGGGTGTGTTGTTGAGGCTACAGCCAGAGCTTTTCTGTGCCTGTCAGGGAAATTGTGACCTTGAGCTCAACACTTCCTCGCTTTCTGCTTCCTTTTCTCCAGCTGCAGCCCCCTTGCAGGTGACACCGCGGGCTCTGTGCATCCACATTTGCACAGTGCCCCGAGCCTGAAGGGTGCTCCAGGAAGCACCAAGTGCTGTCATTTCCCTGACAGAGCATTAGGAGCCTCCTCTTGCCCGTTTGGCAGGAGCTGTGCCAGGGTGAACATTGCTGAGCCACCAACATTTGGGCTTTTGAGGTCCAAATCCTCGGCGAGCTCCCGCGCTCGTGCTGCTGGCGCCTCTTCCTGCAATCACCCCATCCTCTCCAGGATGCTGCTGGGTGTAGAGTGTCTCTTAGGAGCTGATTGTGCCTCTTGAGCTGGAAATGTTGCCTAAGATTTCCTGGGGGTTTGTGCTGCTACCACTGAACTCTCCCTGGGTGCGGAGATGCCAAGGTGGGAGTGGCGAAGGGCCGCTCCAGCTGGATTCCTGCTCATCCCAGGAGAGCTCCGTGCTGGGATTGGGGAAGGACGTGGTCTGAGTGCTGCTGGGGATTTCTGGGCTTTGCCCATCCCCTGCTCCACAGCAGGAGCAGCTGCTGTGTTTTCTCTGGGGTGCTTTTCCCCGAGGTCCGTGGCAGCCTGTAGGAGCAAGCCGGTGATTCTGTAAATCACGGGCTGCTCTTTGCTGTGCTCAGCAGGGAGGCTCTTTTCACTAAATCCACTTTAGCCCTCCTGAGTTTCAGCAGGCGTGGATAGAATGGAGAAGACAGGGTAGGAACCAGCTGGGCAGACAGTTTTCCCCTCCTACTCCCTCTCATAATGTGATTAAGAAGGAGACAGGATGTGTGATGCTCTTAGGGGGCCAAACGGGCCAACCCACGGTCTAACTCCCTCTTGAGAGAAGTCCCATATTTTTTCCAAAGTGCCCTCTTAAGAGAAAGCACTGGATTGTGTTCTTACATCAACGCTTTGCTGGAAATCACCTGGTTTTGAAGGGTTGCTCTGTCACTGACGTGGAGTCTGTCAGTTTGTGTTGCAGAGTGAATTTGGGATAAATCTCATCTGAGTCTGTAGAGGACCCGGAGTTGATGTACAGATGATTTATGTCGGGTTTTAAGAGGAAGGGGATCACTGACAGAGCTTGTGGTGTTCTCCAGGTGCCAGAGGCAGCCTGGCTTTGTTGTTCTGCTGGGAGAATTGACTGGAGGTTGCCACTGCTGCGTGCCGTACACGGATACCTAATAAAAGATCCCATTAGCAAATAAGTGATTGATATTGGAACGTGCACAGGCAAGGCATGAGAGACGAGTGGGATAGGAATTCCCTCTCAGCGCTGCGCTGTGCTCCTAGCAGAGACAACACTTGAATATATTAAAAGAAGACAGGTAGCACAGGAGGTAATAATGGGAGGATTTGGCTCAGCATAATAAGCAGTCATCCAGCATCCCACCTCCTCGGCGGCTGCCTGCGGATTCCGCTGTCTGTCGATCCGCTGGGTGCTCGGGGAGACATTCCCAACTGACAGCTTCCCTCCCCGAGCTCCTGCTTGGCGCCGGTGGATTCGCCCAGGTCTTTAACTCCTGACAAAACTCCAGCTGGTGGGATTGCAGCAGCGTGGGGCTGCGGCTCGGCGCAGCCCTGGCAGGGACTCTTCTGCAGGCGAATGCTGCATCACCCTCCCGTGTCTCTCTCTCTCTCTCTGTCTGAAGGGGACGTGGGAGAGGAGCAGGATCAAGTGGCTGGGAGCTTAAAGCCGTTGTGGGATTTTTCAGTGCTGGAGCGTGAGTAATGCCGAGCCAAATTCAGCCTTCGGTGGAGAGGCGAGAGCGGCGCTGGCGTTGGCCAAGTGACCCCAGGAGCAGAGCAGGGCTGGGGTCGGTCCCTTGTCCTCAGCTCAGATTGAAGCCTCACGGGGAATGCCTGGGATCCTGCGTGTCCAGGCATTCCTGAGGGGTTTGGTGCTTACTCTGAGCTGCAGTGCTTAATGGCTTGTTGCCATGAAGGCAGCTTAGCAAGTGTGACAGCTGCCCTATTACCCTGCCACAGCTTAGTGCTGTGCTGAAGGAGGTGTGGATTTAAGCCAGGACACCAGGCTCTTCCCAATTCCCGCTTTACCCTTTCCTAACAGCTCTGAAAGCAGCGCTCAGCCTCAGTTGTGGGCAGATTTGAGGGCCAGAGCTGTGAACCAGGTGGTGGGTGAGTGTTACCTGCCTGGGATTACTCTGCTCTGGGTCCAGGCAGGATGACTGGCACGGCCCAGAGTGTGGGAGGGCGTGTGGGAGAGGACGATGTGTCAGAGATGTTTGGTGTGGTGCCTCCACGCCGGTGGCTGAGCTCTCTGAGACATTTTGGCTCTTTCCTCAAAGAGAAAAGGCTGAGGGGAGCGAGGATGATAATCTTCAAACGGGTTGAAGGTGGCTGTGGAAAGGGAATAATCTGCTTTCTGTGTCTGCTGCGGATTGGGCTCAAATTGCAGAGTGACAGATTTAATTCAGGCACGAGGGAAAACCTGACTGCGGGGATAGTCAAGAACCCAGACTCCATCAGCAAAGGTTTTCTTGAAGGGGCTGGGGGTGGTTTTGATGGTTTTCCATCAGGCTGAGGCATGAGCTGAGCTTGACAAGTCTTTTCCACTCTCTTACCTGGATTTTTGTCATGTGGGTGCCCTTCTTGTCTGTACCTTGCTGTGTATAAAGAGAGGAATGTGGCAGAGGGGCAGCACATTGGTGGGAGGTGGAGGAATGGGCTGGAGGCAGGCGAGGAAACCAAAAACCACCGAGTCTGTCCACAACTTCCCACTGCCACCTGTAGCTGTCGATCCGCTGCCATCCCATATTTACAACCCGCAGTTTGTGCCACTTTGGAGCCTGGGAGGCTTCAGCTGTGAGAGCACCACTCCAGCCTGCTCAGCGCTGAGCCACAGAGCCACCCTGACCCAGCAGGGTGGGAAATTCAGCTGAGCTCTCCATCTGGAGCCCCGGGACGCCAGGGTGGGGGCGGCTGTGGGGGCTGTTGTGTAAACAGCACAAGGGCATTAGTCATGGTGGCTGCCAGGATTGGGCTGTGGGCACTGCACCAGCCAGGGCTGCACAGGCGAGGTTGGAAGCTCTGGGTGGCTTTGGAGGGGCTCCTCAGGGAGCTTCTCCCAAAGCAGGGAGGATGGCGTGGGAGCATCACAAAGGGGGCTTGTTTGAAAATGGTAACGAGTGGGTGCTGGAGGCTGGGTTTCATGGGCTGGTGGGGTGGGAGTCAGAATTAGTGCTAAATGAGATGATCTTCCTTTTCAAAGCGCTTCAGGGACTCTGAGCGCGGTGCGTTGGAAGAGTCAGGCGAACTGTTGAGTGTTGCTTGTCTTTCTTCCATTATTCTGCGCCCATCTCTGTTGTACTTTGGCCTGGAAAAGCCATTCTTTAGGTAAATTTGACAGTCTGCTTCACCTCTGAGCTCTTTACGCCCTGCCCAAAGGCTGAGGTTGCCCTTAAATTGCCGTGCAGTAGGAAATGGATAAGTCATTATTATTATGTTCATTTAAGCCCAAATTGAAGCAGTTTGTGGAAGGTTTGTGCCCTTCATGCTTTGGCTGTCAGGTAATAGCTGGGTGGATAAACCTGCTAGCAAGATTTTGGTAATCTTTAAGCAAAAATATGTGTGGAAAAGTGATGTTAGAGTTGTAACTGGGAGTGTTTGAGCTCGAAATATCCCTCTAAATGTGAGGAGTGTCTGATCAAGAAACTTCCATTGTGCTGGGTGTGACAACAACCAGCCAAAGCTCAGTCTGCAGCTCCATTGCTCGCTGCCTACCTGCCCTGCTCACCACAAGAATATACAGAATATATTCAATAAATCCGTGAAAAGCCAAACGACTCCGCTCTTTTCCCACAAGTGAGACAATGCTTTCATTTTCCGTGACAAATGGTTCTTTTTCCTCTCTTTAAACATGGCAATCGTGCCAGCCTCTCCCCAGGTGGGGAATATCCGACTGCTGGGGCCACTTTTGATTTTGTTTATATCAGCTCAGCACAGCTGTAAATCCAGGGGCTGTTACAGCTTCACTTTCCAATCAGTCAGCTGTGAATGAGTTGGGGGTTGGGGTTGGGAGCTGATGATTCCTCGAGGGCTGCTTGGAGATCTCTGCTCCACACTGGGGGAATTTGCACCAGTGATTCCCCAGTGAGCAGCTGGGGATGGAAACACGCTGGATCCCAGGGGCTCCTCGGATTGCAGTGGGAATAAATCTGTCATTTATCCTCATAACAGCAGAACAACCCAAATGGCTGAAATCCCTTCATCTTCTTTTCTCAGCCAAGAAGCTCCTGAAAGCCTCTGAGGGCTGGCAGTGAGCTGGGGACATCTTTTACTCCAGGGTTGTTGGTTCAACCTTAGTTTGGGTCAGGAGCCATTTCCAGGTCAGGGATCTTCAGTGAATGAATGGTGAGAGGTGGGAGCATCTGCAAGTAATAATTAAGGTTTGTTCAGCCTGGAGAAGAGGAAACTGAGGGGAGACATCACCAGGGTCTGCAGCTTCCTCATGGGGGGAAGCAGAGGGGCAGCACCAATTTCTTCTGTGACAGTGGTAGGACCTGAGGGAATGGCTGGAGCTGTGTCAGAGGAGATTTAGGCTGGATATCAGGGAAAGATTCTTCATCCAGAGGGTGGTTGGGCACTGGAACAGGCTCCCCAGGGAATAATCACAGCTCCAAGACTGACAGAGCTGAGAGAGGGTTTGGAGAATGCTCCAATGGTCATGATGGGATTGTTGGGGTGTCTGTGCAGTGCCAAGAGTTGGACTCAGTGCTCCTTTTGGGTCCCTTCCAACTCAGGATATGTCTGAATTAAGAGGACTTGGATAAAGGCAGGCTTTGCGAGATGCTTCAGGCATGGCTTGTGCAGTCTTTGCACAAATGTTCATTCCTTGTGCTTTGGAGGAAGATTTTTCCCAAGGACTGATCTCCGACAGGCAAGAGGAGAGGGAAAGTGGATATTTGCTCCCCAGATGAGTGATCTGAGCATCTTGGGCAGGAGCCATCCTGCAGACCCTGAGACCTCAGGTGTTCCCCCACTCCTCAGGTGGGTCTCTCTGAAGGGCAAGATGCACAGGAATGGGGAAGGAACATTTTGCCCGTGCTGTGGGGAGAGCTGCTGGTCTGGCACCGCTCTCCAGCACGCCACCGATAGTGTAAAACAAACAGCGGGCTGGTCTGGAGTAATTTGGTGAAATGCTGTTGCCTGGCGTGGAACCAAAATACTGCTTAAATCAGGATAAACACAGTCTGGATTCTGCTCTCATTTCCCATTCCCAGTCTGCCACGGACTTACTTTATTTTAGCTGTGTGTAAATCTTGCCACATTTCCCTGCAAGGTGCTCAGCTGGGAAGCCACAAGGGATGAGGGCGATGAGATTCCAAGTCTGGTGTGGGATTTGAACTGGTTGTTCTCTCAGTATCACAAGGGAAGGACAATTCCATGCAGGAAGGAGCAGGAAAGAAGACTCATTTTTAAAGTAGTTACAGAGCATATGTCCCTGTGGTAAAATAATGCCAGTAATGGTAATAGTGATAGTAGTAACAATCATTATTATGATAATGATAATAATTGTAAGTTCCATGGCAGAGGCAGCTCTAGAAGAGGAGCAGCTCTAGCAGCTCCTGTAATTGTGTTTAATAGTATTTAATTTTTATAATGCTCCCTGGGTGTGTCTTAGCTTGTGGCAACCAGCAGTGTTCAGGGCATGGATCATAAAATTGTTCAGGTTAGAAAAGACCTCCAAGATCATCAAGTCCAGCCTTCAACTGAATGCTACCACACCCCCTAATCATGTCTCAGAGTTCCACATCTGCTCCTTTTTTTTGAACATTTCCAGGGATGGTGACTCCACCACTTCCCTGGGAAACCTGTCCCAGTGCTTAACCACCCTTTCAATGGAGAAGTATTTCTTAATATCCAAATTGAACCTCCCCTGGTGCATTTTGAGACCATTTCCCCTTGTTACTCGCCTGGGAGAAGCAGCTGACCCTCACCTCACCCCAACCTCATTTCATGGAGTTTTGGAGAATTAATGTTGCACTGAGCAGCATGGACAAGTCCCCTCTGTTTTGAATGTTTATATGAATACCTGCATTGTAGCACCTCATCTCAGAGCAGTGGAGTGGATCCTGGAGCATTTGATTTTCCAGGACTGGCACGGGGAGATTGAGGTTTGCTGTTTCCCGCAGTGCCTGAGTCAGTGCTGCTGCACAACGTGATTAAAGTTCACTTCTGCCCCTGTTTTCTCAGAAGCAAAGAGCTCCTGCCCGTGGAGGAATGGGCCATTTTGATTATTGCCAGCTTCATTTTGGAAAATGGTTTTATTTTCTCTTCAATGTGCTTTGAAGGGAAAGGCTGGAACAGAACAATTTTTCCATATGCATGAAAAGCAGAGGTTTAAAAACCAGGCATGCCATCTGACCAGTTCATAAACAATTTCTCCAAAAGCTCTCTCCTGTCTCTCCTCCATCCTTCCCAAAGTTCTTGCACAGCAGGGAATAAGGTGCTGGTGCTTGATTGCTGTGACACAGCCCTAGGAACCCCCTGAGGCATTTGCACGCAGCAGGAATCTAAGCTGAATTAAGCTTTGGGAGAGAGATGGAAGGGCAGCATTATTCCCTTCCATGTCCAGGGGTTCAAAATAGGCCCTGGAGAAGATGAAGTCAGTGTTTGCCACATAAATCAGATCAGCTGAGAGGCCTTTGAGAAGATTGGCTCAAGTGATGGAGCCGCGTGTCCACGGTTGACCTGTGGGTGAGCTGGGAATAGACCCTGCTCTCCTCCTTGGGCTCCCCTGGCAATGGTTCCACAATGGTTCCCAAACCACAGCTGGCAGAGGGATGCAGGGTGACTCCAGGCTCTCCATCAGAGCTCCATAAAACCGGAATTTCAGTAGCTTGGCCGAGCGAGGTGCGGTCAGAAAGGGATGGGGAGTGAATAAAGCGTAGAGGGTTTTAAGGAATGATGGTGGGAATGTTTGAGAACAGCTGGCTGGGCGGGAGGAGAGTGTTCCTCAGCATTAATATGAGCCTGATCATCCATCCTTGACATCAGGACTGGACATTGAGGCACTGGGAGAGTGTTGGTTAGTTTGCAACAGAAGAAACACGCGGGTCACAGAGCAGCAGTGGTTTCACCAGGCAGGACCGACCAAAAGCCCTGCCCTTCTTTATTTACCTATTTTTATAGGGTTTTAAGGACAGTTAAAGATTGGTGAAAGGGGTCAACACCCCTGAAGGTTTACAGGACAAAGACATGGTCAATCATCTTTCTCCACCCCAGGGAAAGGAATGAAAAACAATTCCACAAGTGCAAAACAATCCCGGCCGGTCAAGAAAAACAAGGACCATGTTTACAGAGAAAGCATGGGAAACTACAGCTACAGTGTTACAACTTATGGGGCCCTGTAAAACCAGGGCGACAGGAGAGCACTGGGAGTTGCAGAGTGGTAGTGAGCTGACCGTGGTGCTGCTGACTGGCAGGTGGATAATGCCCACTGCTAACTCCTGTAATTCCCCACGAGCTTGGAGGAAATTACCCTGACNGGAGAAGAGGTGGCTCTTATTTTGATTTTTCAGTATAGGAAGTGCTCTTCTTTTGATTTTTCAATATGTGAAGTGCTATAAGAAAGGTGGAGAAAGACTTTTTTACAGGTTTACTTCAGGATAGAGTTAATTTTAGTAGCCACTACGGGACTTTGTTTTGGGTTGTTGGGCGCTGCCATTGCTGGCACGGAGTGAGAGGATGAAGGGGAATGGCTTAAACTAAAAAAGGGTGGAATTGCATTAAATACTGGGGNTAAAACCAGGGCGACAGGAGAGCACTGGGAGTTGCAGAGTGGTAGTGAGCTGACCGTGGTGCTGCTGACTGGCAGGTGGATAATGCCCACTGCTAACTCCTGTAATTCCCCACGAGCTTGGAGGAAATTACCCTGACAGTTCCCATTAAGGAGAGGCTGCGTGACCACTCCTCTGCCCTGGAAACTTCATCAAGGCTGTTTACTCAAAGCACATTGTCACGTTGGATCCTGCGAGCGGGCTCAATACCCGCGGAAGAGTTCGCGATTGTTAATAAATAGTAGCGTGTTCAGACGTCTCTCCGGGTGATTTTTGTGTGCTGTAATTACACAGAATTGCCTGTTAGACCGGCCAAATAACATAAAAGGAGCCCCTGAGCACCACAAATGTGCTCCTGATAACGGGTGACTATTGGCTTTGATATGGGAAGTCTGTGGGTTTGGTTCGAGGGAAGCAAAGCAAGGTGGAAATCCTCTGGACCTGGTTCGCTGAGCTGGGACAATGTCACATCTTCCAGAAAGAAGGTGTGAAAATATGGTTTATTAGTGATGCCTCTAAGTGATCTTCATGCAGGGACCTCAAAGCTCATCTCTGAGGGTTAAATGATGGAGAAGAGGTGGCTCTTATNCATGGCAGGGGGATTGGAATTAGATGATTTCAAAGATGATTAGATGATTTCAAAGCTTCCAACCCAAGCTGCTCTGTGATTCTATGAAAAAAAAAAAATGTTTTGGTCCCTCCTCACTGCTCGTCTGCTTGGAGTTGGGAGAACTCTGTAGATCCTCTGACAAGGCTGACCCACCAAAAAATCTCCTTTCATCCCTGGTCCAATCCTCCCTTCACTAAATCCCTGACATCCACCAAGAAGAGCTTGTGTCCTGCTTTCCCTCTCTCCCTGTCTTGCAATCACTGCAAGAAATTACTGGTCCAGGGAAGAAAACTGAGCTTTCCCTTGAGCAGGCACAGGGAACATGGAAATTTCCTGTCCCAAAAAAAGTATAAATGTGATATCCACAGGGCCTGAGCCTGGATGAGAAATCCTGAATCTGACTGAACTGGGGATTAAATAATCAGTGTTTTTTTGGTAGCTGACAAGAGCACATTCACCTCCTGGTCACTCAACCCTCCTGAGTTGTTTTCTCCAGCACTGACACACACCCTTTTGTTCTGGAAGCTCTTTGCTTCTGTCATCCCTGCTAAAAGCATTATTTTCCAGCAATTTTAACAACTCTCTCCCTGCTTTGACAAGAGTTGTCCAACCAGCAGTGAAATCAATAAAATGTGGCTTAAGAAAAACTTCACAGGAATCTTGAAAAGCCTCTGGGCCAGTGGCACAGCAAAACCATTCCTGTGCAATTCTTGGAGGAAATCCCACCCAGCTGGTCCAGTTCTGTGTCAGGAGAGTGGAATGAGCCTCGTTGCTTTGAGCTCCTGACCTGTGAGGGGAGGGAGAGGGATTTGCTTGGTTTTGCAAAGATGTAAAGGGCGCTCTGGTCACAGCCTGTGGGACAGTTACGAAATTTATAAAACCAAATTCCTCTCGCTTGTGCCTGGTGGTGTAACAAGGGAGAAAGATACAAACTGTGGCTCGGGAGGTGCGTGGAATGATTTAGGTTGGGAAAAAACCTCCAAGACTGTCGAGTCCAACCTGGTGATGCCACATTCATGGCTAAACCACATTCCTAAGTGCAATATCCAGACATTTCCTTAACACTTCCAGGGATGTGGATTCCACCACTTCCCTGAGCAGCCCCTTCCAATGCTTTTCAGTGAAAAAATTTTTCCTGATGTCCAGTCTAAACCTCCCCATGTCTGACCTCCGGAAAAGCCCTGTCACCAACAGAGCTGTGGCTCTGGAATGGGGACCTGTGGGCTGGGAGCTCTCTGTCTTGGAGAATTTCCAAATCCAGACAAAGCCATCACCAACCTCACCTGGTGATACTGGTCTTGCTCCAAGCAGCAAATTGGGTTCTAAAGCTGGAGATGTCCCTTGCAACCGGTGCTCCTGCAATTCTCTGACTTCATGAATCTTTAATTTCAAATGTGCAGGAAGTCAGGCTCGAGGCAACTGTTGTGAATAGCAAACACGTTTCTAAAACCAAACAAAACCCAGCCCCCCCTCAAATTCCAACCTCGTGTGCCTGTGTTTGATTTCAGAGCAGAATAAATGGTTTAATTTTTCAGTGATTTTCTCGGTGTGATGTTGTGCCTAGAAAGGTTTTGTTCAAGCCTTTCTTGGTATCAAGGGTGGAAAAAGCAGAAAGAACAGCTTGGTTGTAAGGTCTGGGGCAAACTGCACAGCATTAAGAAATACTTTGTTCTAATTGGAGCCTGTTTGACCCTGGAGCCAGAGCAGGGTAATGGAAAAAGCACAACTCAAATCGAGTCGCTTTTCACAGAAAGAAAAAAAAGCAGAAATCCAGGGAAGGAAAGGCAGAAATGCAATGAATTTGAAAGGGGGAGAGCCGTAAAAATGCATTAAGAGCAAGAAGAAAAGGCAGAATATGTCACGGGAAATAGCCAAAGGAAGGGAGACAAAGAGAAGACAAAGGAGAGAAAAAAATTAGGGAGAAAGGAAGAGAAGGAGAAAGAAGGAAGCAAGGTGAAATTGTGAAGGGAAGGAGGAGCGTCCTTCTGCCCTGCCAGGCAGAGCGATGAGGTGGCAGGACAGCGAGTGGCCCCAGGCAGCAGCGCTCGTTATTTCCATCCTGGCTGATGTCATTGATTGCCTCCCTCCTCCCCTGTCATGCCCGGTGACAGAATCAGAACCGCAGCCCTTGCCACTCAGAACGACCTGCTCTGTTCTCCCCATTGGCCCAGGGAGAAGTTTTCTTTCCAGCTCCAAACAGGCAGAGTTTTGTCTGTGTTTTCGGGGATTTTGGATGATCCCTCTCAGCAGTTCCTCTCTGGGGCCACCTCCAGTCCAAGCAAGTGGAGATCCAATTCCTGGCCTGTCTTCTGCAAACAACCAGTTTTTTCTTCAGCTGTGGTGCTGGGAAAATCCCACAGGACTGTTCCCTCTCTTACCTTGACATTTTTCTGTTGGTAACATCTTCATTTTTTAAACCAACCTTGATTTTCCCGTTTTTCCTTCTTTAAGGAAATTTCCCTCGCAAGGCTCAGATCCTGCAGCATCCGACCACCTTCTGTCAGGGGGTTTAATTAGTTAGAAAAAATAAAACACATGATGATTTTTTTGCCGAAGGGAAGATGTGGTGGATAGAGAAAGGAAGGTGGGGAGGACAAAGAAACCTTAATAATGAAGGAAGAAAGCAGAATCTTAAGGTATGGGGATTTAAGTCTTTGGGACTCATTTTGAATGACAGTAAATGGCCTCAAGTGGCACCAGGAGAGGTTTAGAGTGGATATTAGGAAAAATTTCTTCATGGGAAAGGTTGTAAAGAATTGAAACAAGGAAATAATGGAATCACCATCTCTGGAAGAGATCAAAAAACAAGGATGTGGCATTTGGGGACATTGTTTAGTGGTGAACATGGTGGTGGTGTTGGGTTGATGATTGGACTTGCTGATCTTAAAGGTCTTTTCCAACCTTAATGATGTGATTATTCCTGAAGGAGCGAGCTCTTCTCCTTCCTGCAGCCAGTGATTTTTGTGGTTATCCAACTTCCTGATGCCAACAAAAATCCCATCAGGGCTGGACCAATCCTTCCTTTCCTCTAGGGTGGAAGGATGAATTTCATGGTATCTCTTCAGCAAAAATCCTTCTGCTGGACGTGGGGTTTGTGATAATTTGTAGGATGAAGAAGGAGGTGCAGATCAGGGTCTTTTCTGTGGGATGGGCTGCAGATGGAGATCAGTTATTACCCCAAAGCCTGGCTTAAGCCTGGCCGGTCATCATTTGTGTAATGCCTTGTCTAGAAGCAAACATCTGGGCTAGGAATGGTCCATGCAGAAGATCCTTACTTTGCTGCAGGATCTAGGAGAGGGTTCTGGATGATGTGGGACAGTGGACAGGGAAGGCAGTGAGACAACCTGAGGTTTTTGGGGGTGGAGGGATCTGAGGGAGGATATGGAAGGGAGGGCAGCTGGGGCTGCCGTGTTGGGATTTAGGGATGCAGCCTGCTCATCTCTTAAAAACCAACCTCCGTTCCCTGGGTGAGCCTGGGATGGTTCAGAAACGAGTTACACATCAGGCTTTCTTTGCTTTAATGGAGCTCCTCCCCCACTTTTATCCAGCTACCCATGAAAAGTCAGCGAAATGAGACCTACTTAAATCAAATGTCACAATCGATGCTCGTCCCAGGCCACCATTTGTGCGATGTGAACTCAAATTGCTGTAAAGGGGGAGCAGGGAGAGGGAAAAGCTTGGGAAAGAGCTTGGAGAGAGCGAGCAAGGAGCCATCCATGGCTGAGTGTCTTGTGTCCCACAGTGCTTTTAGCACAGCCATGCACCTCTGCAGTGGGACAGGGCTGTTGTCCACCAGGATTCTGCAGGGGGGAGAAACCAAGCTGTGGTTTCCTACAGGGCATTGCATCCATCTCTCCCATTCCTTCCCTGAATAAATCAGAGTCCCTTCCTCATTTCAGTTTATAAGGAACAAAATATGCTTTATCAGCACTCACCCTGCCTGGATGATGTCCAAATTCAATTTTCTTTGATGGAAGACAAAATCAAAGCGTTGATATTTTCGTTGAAATTTTATGTTTACCTCCTTCCCAGAAAAACTGCTTCCAACCTTGCATGAATATTTGGCAGGAGTAAATTCTCGGGGTGGGAGCACAGCTGTAGGAGTTAATGTTAAAAATCACAGTGATCCAAGTCTCTGTAGAAGTTTAGAGGAAGAACGCCCAGGTGAGCTGAAACATTTTTTTCATGAGCATTTTGGGAATCTCGAAGTGGAGGAAGATGCAGGATGAGTTGGTGAAGCTCAGGTTTCCTGTCTGCACCCAGTGAAGATTCCTCAGACCACTTGTGCTCCTTTTGATGCCAGCTGGGCATTCAAGCCATTGAATGTGTGTGACATCCCACCCTCAAGGTGAAGGAAGCACCCAAAATTTTTGGTCAAAAGGAATGGCAGAAGTCCGAGGGGTCACAAAAGCTTCCCAAGTTTTATAAATTAATTACAGATGTAAATTGGTATGTTAGTCCCTGATCTTGTACAAGCACACAGCAATGGGTTTTGTATAAAGGGGTAGAGTGGAAGGGAAAATGGAGATGGATTGAAGAGGGGGAGAGAGAAAAAAGAAAAAGAAACAAGGAAAGGGAGAAAGAAAAATCACTGGGGCTGGCTCCAGCCTTGATCCAGCTGATGAGGTGTCCAAGGTCCTGGGGTGCCCATGCACCTTTCTATAGATAAGTTGTCTCTGCTCTGGATAAGTTTCTCTCTTTCCATGCAAATCAGTTTTCATGCACAACCTGTTCTTCTAGACCTGTGTGGAAATGGGTTGAAGCCTTCAAGAATCTTGGGTGGTCTTGATCCACCCTACAATCCATTCCCCATTCCCAACCTCATTCCTGTGCCTGCACTGTGCTGAGTTGTGCTGATCTCCAGGAGTCAGAACAAGAATTGTTTTTCCCAGAAAAGTGCAGCCCTACCTGTTCATGGCCCTTCTGCAGCCCCATCCTGTTCTTGCTCACAGTGTGTTATTGCCAACAAACTTTGCTTGGCTCCATGACCATCCATGTTTGAGAAATTCACATTAATCCCCTTATTTTCTAGGCTTCTGCAGTGTGTCACTAAACTTTGGAAGTTCTTGTCCCATCCTTCCCAACAGCTGCTGGGGTTCCCTGCAGTGGTGTGGTGAAAGTCTTGTTCCTCATTAATTCCCCCCAGTTGTGAGAGGTCCCCTTGTTCAAAATAAGCAAATAAAGAGGATCTTCCCAAGACCTTCAAAATTCAGGGATAATTCAGCTCTGACCTCTCTGTATCAGGGCTGTTCATCTCTTTTTGTGGAATAAACCTGTAGTGACTATGAGCCTTGACTGAGTGGACACAGGGATTGCTCTGGCCATGTGCTGGGCTGGCCAGGCTCCATTTAAACCCAGCACTGAGCCCTGCCTGATGTGTTTGGCTTTGCAGAAGGCTCAGTAGCCTGGAACAGAGCTGCTGTAGCCTCAGCTCCATGGCATCCCTGTGGCTGGAGGTTCAGGCTGAGCAGCCTCATGCCTGCCAACAAAATGGTGTAAAGGACTGCCTGTTTCATTCCCAAATTCATGCATAATTTGCTTTTTTACTTTTTTTTTAATCTCCTGTGCTAAGCCTGTGCTGTGTCAGGAACCATCTCATCTCCATGAGTGAAGCGCGAGGTGTTGGTGCTGTGCCAATCAAATGACAACCTTGACTGGGCTCCCTCTCCTCTGCTGAAGGTGTAATCACCCAAAATAGAGGGTTCTTGGGTGCCTGTGCTCGGTGGGGCTCTGCCTCTCCGCCTTCCTGCCAGCAGAGATCACTGATGTGGAAATGAGAAACGTGGCAGGGAGAAAAAAAAAAATAGCCTGCAGCAGAGAAAGCCAAGAGGGATTGAGATCCTCACTCTGAGCTGAGGACAGGGCGAGAGTTCAGTGATATCAGCGTGGCAGATGTTGGGTAGTTACAGCCACAGGATGCAGAGAGCTCCATCAGAGAGGTTATGGCATGTTTGCTCTTGGTGTTACAAGAGCTGATGTTCTTTTGTATTCAGTCAGGAAAAAGAGAGCCATTCCACACCAGGTTTTCCAGCCTGTGTCGTCCCCTTCTGTGAAAAAATGTGGTGGTGTAAGAGCAGGGAATTGATGGATGGTGGGTCCCTGGGGAGGATGCACGTCTTGTTTTTCCTTCCCTTGCTTCATTTCATCCTTTTCCAGATGAATGTTCATGGTTGGTGGAAAATTTTCACCTTGTTTTCATCCTCCACCCTTCATCGCCGCCGTCCCAGAAGAGCTCGTTTGTAATTGTTCTGTTATCGCTTCATTAATTATCTTACTGCATATGAAGGGCCTGATCCTCCTCTGGTAACCCACACCTTTCACATGCCTGCTTTCCATGGATATCAGAATTGTTACCTGTTGGTTAGTTAGCAACAGAAGAAACACGCGGGTCACAGAGCAGCAGTGGTTTCACCAGGCAGGACCGACTAAAAGTCCTGCCCTTCTTTATTTACTTATTTTTATAGGGTTTTAAGGACAGTCAAAGATTGGTGAAAGGGGTCAACACCCCTGAAGGTTTACAGGACAAAGACATGGTCAATTATTTTTTTTCACCCCAGGGAAAGGAATGAAAAATAATTTTACAAGTGTAAAATAATCTCGGTTGGTTTAGAAAAACAAGGACTATGTTTACAGAACAAGTATGGGAAATTACAGCTACAGTGTTACAACTTATGGGGCCCTGTAAAACCAGGGCGACAGTTACCCAGGCTTGATGCTGGTTTGTGGGAGCAGAATCAGGTCCAAATAAAAAGATTGGGTCAAGCAGAAACAGATTCTGGTCTCCTTCTTTGTTTATTTGTGTGCACAGTGTGGTGTGAAGGTCAGCTGAGTGGACACACCAACAAACTGGCAGGAAAGTTCTTGCCATGAAATTTCCCTGGTAGAACTGGCTGAGCTTATTTTTATTAATGTCTCGCTTTCTCTCTTTCAGAACATGGAAAAGGTGCTGGTCCCTTCTGTCACGTTAATTGTAGGCTGTGGAGTATCCTCGCTGACACTTTTGCTGTTGATTATCATTTATGTCTCTGTTTGGAGGTATGGCTTTCATTCTCTTCTCTTCTTCTTGGGGAAAGTAACTGTCCTTTGACCTACACGGATCCTGGAGTGTTTGCTCTGTGGTTTTGGGTGTCTGCTGCTTGAGGAGGAACAGTTTGGGAACTGAGTGGGCCCTGCAGAAAGTCATCCCGGTGGCTTAGCTGGCATTATCCTCCCCTTTCGGTGCCAGAGAAATTAGCAGAGCGAAATCGGTGCCATGCCCCCATGTAGGGACATTGTTCCATTTCCAAAAGCCTTGTGCTGGTTTCGGTGCCTTTGTGTGCCCCAGGAAGCCTTGTCAGAGGCGAGGTGGACACGCACGGCCTCTTGGCAGGCAGATGCTGCTGCAAAGGTAAATCTTTGGGAACATCCAAACCTCCGTGACCTGCCACGAGAACATCTGGCCTGAAGAACTTTGCAGGAGCTTGAGGATGTTAAACCTTAAATCATCTAAATAACTCCTCCCCCAACCTTTTAGCTACGTTTTGCCTTCAGCTTCAGGTGCATATGGGGTCCCTCAGTACAGCCCATTGCTGACAGCTCCTGGACACAGGTCAGGTGGAACCTGAAATTGTGTCACTTATGGAGGCTGAAGGGGTTTTGAAGCAAAGCTTTGATGAACAATTGGCCCACGCCCCTGTTTGACACATTTTGGTGACTCTAAGCTGGAGGACCCGAGGTGTGCAAGGGATTTTCTCCCTGTATTGCCTTGAGCAAGGTCTGAGTTAATCCTACAGGATCCATGTCTCTCCTAAATCCATGGCAAACACGCTGAGACCTTCATGGCTCGAGGCCAAGCGAAGACAAATCAGAACCAGGTGAATGTCAGTGAAATCCAAATGGAGTGGCTGCAGGGAATACAGTTGGGTATTACTGGTGATCCTTTTGGGAGAAGGGATCAGTCTGAGGCTCTCATTTCGTGCAGTGGTTCTTCTCAGTAGGAAGGAAAGGGTAAATTCCATTTAGAGATTGAACTGCGATAACTTTTTCTGCGCTTTGATAGAGGAAAGAAACAAAGAGAGTAAAAACTGAGCAAAAAATGCATCTATTTTTTTTTCTGTTGATACTGTGACAGTGCATAGTGGCTGGTTAATTTTGGCAGCTGAAGACTGATCATGATAACGTTTATCTAGAACTCAGGTTTTTCCGTGCCTGGGGTATCATTGGATGTGCTCAAGTCCTTGTCCTCTCCTGCTTTTCCTCAGGCT
The DNA here is from genome assembly GCA_013400955.1 of Drymodes brunneopygia. Lineage (NCBI taxonomy): Eukaryota > Metazoa > Chordata > Aves > Passeriformes > Petroicidae > Drymodes > Drymodes brunneopygia. Next base: position 34,146 of record VZTZ01024268.1, on the reverse strand, counting down.
GGGCGGCACTGAGCAGCGCCGGTAGGTGACTTGCTGGGGTCACTGGTGTCAGGATCAAGTGGAAAGTCAGGCTAGAAGATTAAAGAGCAAGCGTTCGAGCCTCACCCTCTCTTTCCTATCAGAAACAGGGTCAGGATCTGAAACCCAAGCTCAGACATGAGGTTGAATCAGTTTGGAGCATGCCAGAGCCATTTGGAATAACATGACGTATTTTTTTCCAGGACTGTGCTCCCCACCTACCCCTCCAATATTTACTGTTATTGAGGACAGTAAATTGCCTGACCTGTTTCAAATGTGTTCTGTTTAATTTCTCATTCCACTCTTTGCCTTATGCCTATGCCCAAAACGAGCAGCAGGAATGGGAGGACACGTTTGTGGGAGGCTTGAATGGATATTTCTGAGCTAGCCAAGGATGGACATGCATTTCCAAGTGATCCTGAGACCAGCTATATCTTGATTAAAGGGCTCTCTACCCTGAGTCTCTCTGTGTAAATATTTGTAAAGCATGATCGAGTGATCTCTAGAATTTCTCTTTGGTGCGCTGAGTTTGTCCCATTTCTTCTCTGTAAGATCATGTTTTCATGTTTTCCAAACTTCACAGCATTCCCGTGGCTGAGCCCTGAGCGCTCTTGTGTGTCCTTTTTATTTTAGGCATAGCTGCTGGACGTGAATGTGCTTTCCTATTAATGGTCTCAGGAACATCGTACCCAACATTATCTCCTGGCTCCCACTTTGTTTTTCCCCCTAAATGTTGTATATCCCGGTAGACAGCAGCTGGAGGAGTGCTTAGAAACGGAATCAGCAGTGTCATTGTCTCTAAAACACAGGAGCAGCATCAAAGTGGCTCATTTCCACCATGCAGGGGAGAAAACTCCTCATGTCCTGGCTGCCTGATCTGGTGTGGAGAGCACTCAGCAGAGCTCAGCTGTTTCGGGGAGCTTTGGCCGGGAAATTTCCCATTCAGAGCTCCGGACAAAGGCATCTGGAGCACGCATCCATAGTCCCAGGCTGAGCATGGAACACTTGTGATGAATAAGCTCGCTGAGGCTGGCAGTCTGGAAGCTTTCCCAGAATTTTTTTTGCCCAGCTAGGGTTTGTTTGTATATATGGGAAGCAGAAAGGAAAGGAGGGCGAGAAAGAGGGAGAGGAAGAAGGTGAAGAAAAAGAGGGGCAGAGCAACAGGGAGGTGATCCCAGCTTCAGGCTGCCTATCAGGGAGGAAATGAATTTACCCTCCACTCCCCATTCAAAATCCCCAAACAAAAGCTGCTCCTTGGTGGCACCTACTCAGCCACTGGCATGAAAGGCACGAGCTTTTCGAGGCAAGTGATCACTTCAGACGCGGCCAACTTGGCACGGCCCGATGGAAACTGGAAGTTGTTTCTGTTCAACGGCTGTTGGTGGCCTGTTGGTGGCCTCTCTCCAGTTCCCAGCAGACAGATGGCTGCAAAAAAAAATCTCTGCTGCAGATGGTGCATCTCTGGCCTTATTAGCAGGCTCGACAGAGGGGTCAGTGACACAGTGGGCCACAGAAGTGGAGTGACCTTGTTCCCATCTCGGCACTGACTGTCCCTGGGTCACAGCTGGAGGCACAAATCTGTGCGTGGGCCACGTGCTCCACCACCCGTGTGGAAAAATAAAAAAAAGAAAAATCGCAAGAAAAAAATTGAAAACTGACGTGGAAATGAAAAACTGGAGGGGAAAAACCCAACCACTCAAGGGTCAGGACAGGTGAAATGATGCCTTGTTTCAAGCAGCTCCTTGGCACAAAGGTATTTCAGGAGTGGTCCCGATTTCCATCCCTGAACTCGCTGCAGCTCAGCAGCCCCTGGAGTCAGTGACCTTCCCATAGCACGGGGATCGATCCCTGCTATCGAGCAGCTCATCCGCCAGCCCATCAGCGTGTGGGGCAGGCCAGAGCTCTGCCCCCGGCAGCAGCTGGGTGGGTGAGTGCTGCATCACGGAGAGAGAGAGAGCAGCCCCAGCTTTTCTCACTCCTGAGGATTGATTGAGTGGCTGTCAATGAGCTCTCGAGGGGCTGTTAACACTTGCTTTAAACCCGGGATGCTCTGCCTGTGCCGGGGATGCTGAGGGGATGCTGAGGCACTCCTGGCCCTGGTGGGAGGTGGCAGGGATGAGTAAGTGGCTGTGTGGAGAGGGATGTGTGTACGCACGGTGAGAAAGCAGCGGTGACTCAGTGTTTGTGGAGAGGAGAGGGTTCTGATGGGGGCAGAGGAGCAGACTGCGGGGTTTTCCCACCTTTTCCATCTGTCTCAGCACGTGGGGATCCTCGCTGGTGACCAGTGACAGGACCTCAGGGAATGGCTGGAGCTGTGTCAGGGAGAGTTAGGCTGGGTATCAGGAAATATTTCTTCCTTCAGAGGGTGGTTTAGCCCTGGAACAGGCTCCCCTGGGAATGGTCACAGCACCAAGTATGCCTGAGCTCAAGGAGGGTTTGGACAACGCTCTCAGGCACAGGGTGGGGTTGTTGGGGTGTCCTGTGCAGGGACAGGAGTTGGACTTGATGATCCTTGTGGGTCCCTTCCAGCTCAGGATATTTGATGGTTGTAGGACACAGGCTGGAGAAGAAGTTCCTTAAATTATCAGTGGGTTTTCCCCAGTTTTGTGGCTCAGTACAACATATTTTGATAACTAGACAGAATCCATATATCAGCAGAGGAGTAGCAAGGCAGCACCCTGGAGTAGCTCTGTCTTTGCTGGAGATGTGTTTTGGGGCAAAACCCATCATGTTCCATGTTTTTTCCCCCTCTGACACAAGTTCCTGACTTCTTTGGCCAGAGGGTCTGGAGAGGAATGGTGATTCCTTTCTGTGGAGCATCCTGTGCCGGAGAAGAGGAAATGGAAGGAAAAAAAGCAAGCATGGCAGGAGGTCTTCTTAGAATTCTGACTGAGCAGAAACTTAACAAGGAAATGTTTGGAATCCGGGTCAGGCTACCAAGGAGGACTCTGGAAGAATTGCCCAGGAATGCAGGATTGAATGAGAATTCTCAGAGCTCAGCTCTATTTGAAACTGGTCAGGGATGTGAAAAGCATCAAGAATGGGTTCTGTAGGTAGTCAGCACCAAAGGATTTCCCAGGAAAGTGTTGAATGGGACAAGCAGCCTCATGGATAGAGAAGTTGAAAAGGTGAAGGTACCCAGTGCCTTCTTGCCTTGTTCTGCTGGCAAGGTTGGCTCCCAGGCAGCCAAATTCCTACACAGAGGCAGAATCCAGGGAAGAAAATGCTCTCCACTGCCAAGGTATAGAGAGACAAGGACTATTGAAGTTACCTGGATGTTTGAAGATCCATGGGACAGAACAGGATGCAGTGAGGGAGATGTTTGGTGTGACTGTGGAGCCACTCTCTGTCACCTGGGGAGCTCCCTGAAGGCTGCAGGAAGCCTTACACCCACCTTTAAAAAAGGGCAAGGAGGAGGATCCAGAGAACAACTGACTGGTCAACCTACAGGGCCCCTGGGATGATTAAAGAGCAAGTAGCTCTAAAGGTTATTTCCAGGCAAAATGATGGACAAGGAAGTGATTGGGAATAGACAGCGAGGATTTATGGAGGGCAGATCGTGCCTGGCTGCCCTGTTTCCCTTTTGGGATGGGGTGAGTGGTTATATGGACAGTGGGGAGAAGCAGCTGGTGTGCATTTTGACATTACCAATGCCACTAACTCAGCCTCCCAAAGTATCCAGGTCATGGAAATATGCACTGGATTGGTGGCTCAGTAGGTGGATGGAATTCCTGCAGGATTTGCGGGTAGTGGTCAAAGGTTTGAAGCCCAATCAAGAGCTGGTCACCTCTGGCCAGGGTTGGTAGAGTGGCCAACATTGTTCAATGTCTTCTTCAACAACCTGGGCAATGTTTGACACTCCTGAGGCCACACCTGGAAAAGGTGCCCAGTATTGGATCCCCCCAATTCCAGAGATGCAAGGAGCACTGGACACAGAGGGAGCTGGAGAATGTCAGAGGAGGCACAGGGAACAAAGAGAGAAGAAGAGGCTGTTGAAGAACAGCTATGGAGAAGCCAAACAACTTGCAGAGGTAGGCAGGGAAGAGGTCTAGAGGCACCAGCTGCAGCAGGAAAAGACCCAGCTGGATCTAAAGCAAAACAATCCTTCACCACAAGAGCAGTGAAGTTAAGCAGCTCAGTGCTGTAGTAAGTCAGCCAAGAGAGGTGGCAGCGTTTCTGTTCCTGGTGATTTTCAAATCTCGATCAGACAAGACCCTGAGAAACCTGATCTGACTTTGAAATCAGTCCTTTTTTTGGGCATAGGGTTGGACTGGGAGCTTGACAGGTTTTTTTTGCCCCCCAACCTAAATTATTCTGATTCTGTTCGTTGCCAACCCACATCTCATTCTGTGGAGGTTCAAGGATCTGGAGAACAAGATGAATTCTCCGGGTGTGAAGGGAAGGAGGAAAAAAGAAGAGTTGGTTTAAGGGGGGAAAAGTCTTACAACAGCTGGATTATCTCCCCTTACATTAAAATAATCTATGGTCAACTCATTTCTCACCTTTTTCTGACCAGTGGAGACTCTAGAAGTTCATGCTAAGAGCAGTGGGATCGTAATGTTGCTACTCTGATTTATGACATCTCCTTCCCACCAGAAGAGCCCAAATCTCCCTTCCTACCCCGCAGAAGCAGCTGACTGGAGATTTGAGGTTTTACTTCACAAAATCAAGGCATAAAAAGAGTGAGGTCTCAGTACCCTCCAGCCACAAACAGAGCAGGGTCCAGGTGATGCCCAGCATTGTATGGAGCCCAGTGAAATCAGGAAATTTGGGCTCAGCTTGGCTGTGAAAGGAACCAGAAGCTCATTTTGCAGCCTGTCAACCCAGTTTCGTGCTGAGCTGGGATCCTACATTTTGCAGCCTGTTCTGGGGCTGAGAGAGTTTCAGGGAGAACTTCCTATAAACCAGATTTCCAACTAAGTAGGAGTTCATGCTACCTTCGCTTTTTTATTTGCATCCAGGAAAGCAAATCCTCACCACGCATGTTTGTCTGAAGGCACAGCTCAGGGAGAAGTTAAAAATCAAAGTTTTGCAGCCTTCATTAGGTCTGAAGCACAGATTTACCCTTGGCAGAACACGCACGTGCAGTAAATCTGTCCTGCCCTCCTCATCAGAAACTCAAAACTCTGCAGCCAAGGCACGACCAGCTCACTCTCGCTAAAATTAATTAATGAAATTAAATTCCCAACATAAATAGTTGATGCGCTGGAATATAGGAAATAATCCTGCATTAGCCTCCAGGGATGAGCTGGTTGATTAATACATCTGTTTCTAATTTATATAAGCATCAGCATCTCCTCTTCACTCATCTGGCATTCAGGCAGGGCAGTTGCAGCATCCCTGAGATAATTCACGTGTGTGAGTGTTGGTGTGGTCAGATCTTGAGTCAATCCTTGAGGACTTGCACTTTTTTTCTTTTTATTGGGTGCATAAAAGTGCCTTCAAAGAAATCTTCCCTCCGTAGCCAGTGGTTGGAATTAATTGTGGTGCACTTACCTCGGCAGCAGGCCTGGTGCTGGGCTGCAAATCAGAAGTGACAAATAGCTGGCTCCTGCAAGGTGCTGAAGGCAACAGCTCCCTGACTGCTGTCCCCGATGTCCCCAAACCCACAGCTGCACTTACGTACTTGGCCTAGTTTGGAGAAGTGTTACTGAAAAAAAAAAAAAATAAATAAATAAAAATTTTTTTTAAAAAGCCAGAAATGCTTCTCAGTGCTTCTCACCTCAGGAGGGGTTGTTGTTAAGGCTGGAGGAGGAAGGGGAATGCTGAATCACACACACTTTGTTGTCAAGGTGCATGTGTTTGTGATCTGCTTCCATCGCCAGCATGCCTGTGGCTCTTGGTTGGGAATCTTTCCCGTGTCTTGCCTGTTTGTTTTCTTTCAAGCTCCTTTTCAAGCCCCCCCTTTCAAGCAGGCAGAGCTGAAGAAGATTTGCAGCGCTCTACTCTTGTAGGAGGGGGCTCAGACTAGGCTGGCCCCTCGTTTGTTGGCTCCTAACTCCAGCATTGATGGGGGATGATGGAGACACCTTCTCCCCCTCCCTTCCCCCGCCCTGTTCGTTCTTGTCTGTCCAGCGCATAAAATCTGCAGGAAATTGGCAATTCTGTAGAGCCTGGCCTGGATTGCTGCTTTTCAGAGGTCACCCAGGGCAGGCTGTGACAGGGTGGGTCTCCCTCCCCTCTTCTCTCGCTGCAGGTACATCCGCTCGGAGCGCTCCGTCATCCTCATCAACTTCTGCCTCTCCATCATCTCCTCCAACGCCCTCATCCTGATAGGACAGACCCAGACCCGAAACAAGGTAAGGGATCCTCTGGGGCTCTGTTTATTTGTTTGCTTTCCCCCTGATTTAGCACTGAAATGATCCATTCAGGCAGCGCTTCCTCATTTTTCCTCCATCTGTTAATTAGCGACATGTCAAAGACACGGCTAAATGGCAGATTTCAATTTTCTCCCTCGCTCTCTCTTTGATAATTTGTCAGCATCCTCAGGGCTTTGATTAAAACCGATGTGATATTTTTGAATATCTGCCTAGAGTAGCTGGCACATGGCACGGTGAAGAAGCGTGGTGATTTGCAAGGCTTTAACCATTTTATTTTCAAAAAAAATTACAAAGACAGATTGAGAAAAGGTTTTAAAAAAAAAAATAAAGCCCCAAACAAACAACCTCTCAGCTTTACATTTATTTCTCCAGCAGTTTTTATACTTGGAGCTGGAAGTACTTAGCAGATGTTAATGAACACAGACACAAAACTGTCCAACCTTTTTTGGGGATGGGAAGCATTGCCAGATGCACTGTGAGCACTGCAGGGCTATGAGGGACTCAGAGCAGATCCCAGAGTGATTCCAGCAGTCCAGGCAAGACCCAGCGTGGTTTTCCAAGCCATGAGCACTGGTTGCTCTCTTCCCACAGACCCAGCTGGAGACCCTTGTGTTGCCTCCATGACTTTTGTCCATCTCAAGCACTTTCAGGTTCCCCGTTGTTGTCTGGTGTGACAAATCACTCCTCACTATCAGTATTTTCCTGTTGTAAATTTTCTCCTCTTCCCAAATGCTCCGACCATCATAACTCTGTTGGGCCAAAAAACGTGAGGCAGGAAGCCTCCTCCACTCCTTCTGCTGCCAAAATCAAAATCAGAAGTCAAAAATTATTTATTGCTTAACAGTAACCAGTGACCAGCTGGGTTTTTGGAGGCCCTGCTTTGGCAACATGAACGTGGTGTCACTGTTGGAAGCATTGGGAAGAAATTCTTGCCCGTGAGGGTGGTGAGGAACTGGAACAGATTGCCCAGAGAAATTGTGGGTGCCCCAAGACTGGAAGTGTTGAAGGCAAGATTGGATTGGACTTTGAGCAAAGGGAAAATCTTCCTGCCCATGGCAGGGGGTTGGAATGAGGTGATCTTTAAGATCCCTGCCAAAACTCAACCCATTCTATGACTTTATGATTGCTGCAGAAAAGCTGAAGGATTTAGTGGATCACAGACTCACTTCTATGGAAGGCCTTTTGGGTTAGGGTTAGGTTGTTTTTCCAGCTGCTGGAGCCCTGTGTGTGTAGAGAAGTGTGGAAACAAGCAGCCAACTCTGCTCCTGCTGCAGAAGTGCCCTTCAGAAAATCCCTTCACAAAGCAGAGTTGTCTCTCACTGCCAACACGGTTGGCAGGAGGTGGAGAGAGGGTGAACCAAGCTCCTGCTTTCCCTGGTTGTGTTTTCTGCCACACCAGACGTGTGCTGGGAACTTCTTTCCATGGAAAGAAACACCAAGGGATGCTCAACAGGACAAACCACGGCCGGACCTCCTCTTTGGTGATTCTCCCTCATCTCAGGACAGGAGCTGGATGTGTTCTTCCTCTCCTACCCCCTCCAGAGCCCAGTTATGGACCCAGGTTCTCCCTGGTGGTTCTTTTTGTCCCGTGGCTCTGGGAGTTCATTGTGGGAGCTGTTGGTGGGGATTCGAAGCTCCCGGCAGCGATGGCAGGAGGCAGATTAGTTCCTTGCACATCCATATGCATGAAACCCCAGAAATAGAAAGGTTATTCCTGGATTTCCTCTCAGCCATCTAGTAAACAGTCTCTGGCAGGCAACAGGGAAAGAAAGCTATACAGAAGGAGAGACGAAGGAGTGTAAATTAAGATTTTATTCACATTCAATTATCGATAATAGAGCGCCTTAAAACATTGGTGATTGATTTATAATCGCAGCTTCTCCGGGAGATTTCCGCGGCCTCGGCTTCCCTGGAAATGTCAAATTCTCCCTGGGTTTCCATGCGTGTAACCTCAAAGGCAAGATTCCACGCCTGGATTTGCTAAGCTTTTTGAAGATGAAAGGCCTGGGAAAAGGCTAAAACAAAAATTACAGTCAGCAATCCAGGGATACAAAGGCGAGGGATGCCGCAGGAAGTGGCCGTGTCTGCGAGGCTTGTGCTGCAAGGGAGCAGATTTCTCCTCTTAGAGCAAAACAAGGGCTAATGGCCTTGACAGACTGACAAGCTCTGCTGGGTCTTGGGACTTCATATCCCTTCGTGGGGATGTTTGGTTTTCCCCACAAGGAAGGGAAAAACCTGCAGCAAAGGTTGCAGAAGCAAATATTTGCCTGCCTCTCAGTTGGCCAAGTTCATTTGAGGCGATGAGTTCATTCTGGTCCAGCTGAGATGTGCATTTTGCTCTTGTCTTCCCCTCCTCTCTTCTTCCCTTTCTATCAAAGTTACTCATTTGAGGGAAAAAAAAACCAAAAAGCAAACCCAGATGTATCTCTGTGGTGTAAAATTGTAAAGCAAAGCTTTTCTCTCCCCTTTACAAGGAAGAACTGCCTTGGTTTGAAACAAAATCAAAAAGGCAATGTGAACAGTGTTGTACATGATATTAGCCAAAAAAAAAAAAAAAAAAGGGATCTAAAATAACAATCTTTCAAAATCCTCCAGGCATCCTCTGTTTGTAGCTGTTTCGTGTAGGGTTTGTAAGCTGTTGAATAGGAGCCACCTTTTTTTTTAGGATTCTCGTAAAATGTGAAAATTACTGGACATTATCACACTGAGCCATGTTATTTGTGCTGAACTAACATCCAGAATCCACTTACAAGCAGAGTACGGAGGGATTTGATGTCAAAAGCAAATCTGGAACAAAAAAAAGACAGTTCCTGTCTCAGAGAACACACGGGCTGGCTTTTATTCACAGCCTCTGATAACGTCGGGTGGTGCCGGTGGATGAATCGAGAGCAATCCGATAAAAGGGTGATAAAAGCCACTCTGTGCATGAGAGCTCTGCGTTGAAAGATGCTGGTGGTTTTAAAAAAGAGAAAAAAGAGAAAGGTTCACTGACCGTAAAGCCAAGTCCACATTTCCCCATATAACTCACAGCAAAGAAACTCTTGGTTATAAACCTCTCCCTCCCCCAAATGCCTGAAGCCTTTTTTTATTTTTTTTTATTTCCATCCAGAGTCACTTTTTAAAATCTATTTGCTCTCCCTTCTCCTCGGGAGCCGCTGGAGTTTCTTCCCATCACATTATTCTCGAGTTCATTGATTCACAGTTTTCAGCTCACAGATGGGGGAAAAAAACTGGCTGAGTGAAACAGAGCGGCACCAATTTGCACCAGTGAAAGATTTGGCCTTGCTGTGTTAAAACAAAGACGAGCTTGTCAGCTTTCCAGTCCATCTCCCTGGCACTCCGGGATTGTTCCTCATAATGCATTTGCCAGTTCTTTCCCCAGTTTAATTTTAAATGGCTTAAGCTGCCTGCCTTTCCCTCGTGAGATTTCCCCACCAAGTAGCAGAGCTCACCATTAGGAAATTCTTTCTAATCTAGGGGGTTTCTCTTTCTTTTTTTTTTTTTTCTTCTTTTTTTTTCCCCTCCTGTCTGCTGGTAGTTATGTGCTCTTGGACAACTGTGCCCTCATGTTTGCAGTCCTTTCCCAGCCCCTGGCAGCCGTGGTTTCACCCAGCTCTCAAGGCTTAACTCTTTCACTCAGCCCTGTTTTTGTGGCAGGGGCACCATCCAAATTGCTTTCTTGGGATTTCATTTCCATGGCTGGGCTGCCAGGGACGTGGTGTTTTGCAAACCTTTTGAGCTGAGATTAGTTGCACTGTTTACTGACTACTCCATCCCCCCCCCGCCCTGAAAGGATCATGGCAATAATTTGGATGTTTTGGAAATTAAATAGATCCTGCTGAAGCCAAGAAAGCTTCATCCCAGGGTAGGATGTATGCTCAGGCTTCTAGTGGAAGATATCCCTGCCTGTTTTGGGGGGGTTGTAACTAAATAATCTTTAAGGTCCCTCCCCAGTCAAACAATTCTATAATTCCATGATTCTTCTAAAGTGTTAACCATGGCCTTATCTTAAGAGCTTAAGATGCTTAAGAGCATCCAATTTCCATGTAGTATTTAAATTTAAAGCTTTGGTCTTTACTAGGTCAGAGCCTCTGGAGGAGCCTGCCCCCTTCTAAACTGCATTTCCATGTCCTGATCTCCATGAATTTTCCTTCCAGAGCCCGGTTTGGAAGCATCTCCCCCCTCACCTTCCTCTCTGCTCCCCGCTGCTCTCTCCGCCTGCCTCCCCTCTCACGTGTCCTCCTTTCCTCCTCTCTGCAGGTGATCTGCACGCTGGTGGCGGCTTTCTTGCACTTCTTCTTCCTCTCCTCTTTCTGCTGGGTGCTGACCGAGGCCTGGCAGTCCTACATGGCCGTGACGGGCCGGTTACGGAACCGCATCATCCGCAAGCGCTTCTTGTGCCTCGGATGGGGTGAGGACCTGAGGGGGCTGCAGAGCACAGAAGGGGCCAGGCTGCAGGAGGGGCTGGTGCTCCTCAGAAGGCTTCACAGAGGGTGCTTGGAACCCTTCCAGGGGTTTCAAGAAGGGCTGAAATGGTTAAAAAGCAGCAGCTGAACGTCCTGCCCAGTGCGCCCGAAAATAGAGCAGTCAAGTTCAGGTTTCAGAGGGTGCTCCGGGGGTGGTTTCTCTTGGGGTTGGGTCTGTTTCTTGCTTTCTCCTTTTCTCTCTCTGTCTGTCTCCCTCCGTGTTGGATGTGTTCCATTGGGACCTGACACCAGCCAAGGGAGTCCTGGCCTGGGCCAGCAGTGCTGTGTTCAGCAGGACCAGGGCAGGGACTGTCCCTCTGTGCTGGGCACTGCTGAGGCCACACCTCGAATGGTGGGGTCAGTTTTGGACCTCTCACTGCAAGAAAGACATTGAGGTGCTGGAAAATGTTGAGAGAAGGTAATGGAGCTGGGGAAGAGTCTGGAGCACCCGGAGCAGCTGAGGGAGCTGGGAGGGCTCAGCCTGGAGAAAAGGAGGCTCAGGATGGACCTTCTGGCTCTCCACAACTCCCTGACAGGAGGGGATGGAGCCAGGTGTGGGTCAGGCTCTGCTCTCAGGTGAAAGTAATAGAACAAGAGGAAACAGCTCCAGTTGCACCAGGGGAGGATTAGATTGGATATTGGGGAAAATCTCATCCCTGAAAGGACAGCCAAGCATTGGAACAGGCTGCCCAGGGAAGCGATGGAATCACCATTCCTGGAAGCGCTCAAAAACCCACGAAGAAGTCACATTTAGGGCCGTGGTTTAGTGGTGGACCTGGCTGGACTCAATGATCCTCAAGGTCTTTTCAACCTTAATGATTTTATGGTTGTAACATTCTGCAGAGCAACCTGGAGTGGAGCAAACTCTGAAATCCTGTCTCCATGGCAGCAGCGCCTTTCGGAGACAAATAAACCGCGAGACTGCTGCAGATGCTCGTAACTAATTTTTCTCCCTCTGCCTCTGCCGTATGTTTAATTTATTAGCCTTAAATGATGCATTCTGTAGTAGAAAACAAATACAAACCCATAAACCTGGGCTTTCGAAGCGACAGCGAGGGTGTGCTTGTAAGGAGCAGCGGCACAAAAAGTTGCTGAGAAGTGAGGAGGCAAAGGAAAGGGAGGAGTGTGGCTGAGCTCTATTAAATGTCTCATTTTACTACTGAGGTCTCACAATCCACCCCAGGCAAGAGATTTCTGGTGCTTATCAAGCACCCTGATGTGATTTATTCTGGCACATCAGGAGCCGTCCTCGTCGCAGCACCTTCATCCTTTTAAGTTTTCCCTCCTAAGCTTTTGCTCACGACAGAGAATAAATTGTGTTATTAAAATCCAGGGTTTGTGCGTGCAGCAGGAGCAGAACCACAATAACCTGCAGAGCGCAGGCTGCAGGAGCCTGGGTGTGCTCATGCATGTGTTTATCCCTCCTTGGTGACTCCAGCAACATCAGGGATATCAAATGTAACAGCCTAATAGCTTTCCTAGGTAATAAAAAGGGATTTTTTTTTTCCCCCTGATTTGTAAAAGCCGGGACAGATGGGCGTGTTAGCCGAAGGAGTTTTGGATGAGCAACGTTCACATTTGTAGTCTGTACAGATTAAAAAAAAAAAGAAAAAAGAAAAAAATCCCCTTACATGTGTAGAAGCATAATTTGCACTGCTAGTGAAATGTAGTCAGCTCTGAGCTAGGATGCACTGCTGATAAATGATGCATAATAACCATTTGGAGTAGGTTAGGACAAGAAATGAAGAACACTCTCGCCTATTAAGGCGGCAAGGGAATTTTGGATATTTAGCATCCTGCTAGACTTCAGCTGGAGAGCTGGGATTAATGGCACTTGTAAGAGGAGAGAAGCCGAAAATATGTTTTAAAGAGCATAATCTGAAATAATTAGCACAATTCACTTTGTCATGGGCTGATTCTCCCCCCTCCTCTCCCCTCTTTGCACATTTGCATTTCTCTAAGCCCTCGTTTGAGACGTCTTTGCCAAGTTCTCAGCTGCTCTCAGCTGTAGCTCGTTGAAGCTGCAGAGGAATTTCAGCAGCAGGGAGGATTATTTTTTATTTGTTCGGTCTCCTCTTGGGTGTGCAACTTTGCAATTCGATTTTTAAATTATTCATAGCAATAATTATTATTAATAATTGTTGTCCATGCTTGGGCAATGCTCTCAAGTTCGTGATGCGGTCAAGAGCTGGGCTTGATGATCCTTGTGGATCCTTCCAATTCAGGATATTCTCTGATTTAGAACAGACAGATAAATTGTTCCCTGAAAACAACTCAGTCATCATATTTAGCCCCAGTACAGAAGAAATATTTTTTGTCAGGATTTTTATGACCCTGTTACAGTTTCCACAGCTGGATTTTTAATGCTGCCATAGCTCAGCCTCTGAGTGGGTCTTCAGCTGTTTATAACAAGAATGGCTCTTGGGAATTATTAGCAAGCATCTTCTCTAGTGGAACATGATTAACACATGGCCTGATTCTCCTGTGACCTGGAAGTACAAAACTCTTTGAAAGAGGTTTTGAAGGGATTTCCTTGAAATTGTGGATGTTAAATTCCCTTTCTGCAGAAAGACCCCAAATCCTGGCTAGTACTGCCTGTACCACACCAGGTATTACGGAACAGGCCAGGAAGGAATACATTTCTTGATAATAATAAAAAATTTAGATGAAAATTTGATTTTGGTGGGGTTTTTTTCAATCTAATCCCACCTAACTTTTCTTAGACTGCTGACAGCTCTTCCAGGGCTGCACCTCTCATTGAGATGTTCTCTGGCTTAACTACCACCTGTAGTAGCTGCTCCTTGCCCAGACCCATCCCCAGCCCAAACTGAGGCTTTCACCCAGCCTGGGAAGGAGCCAGTCCCTGGAGCTGCCAAGTTCACAGCCCCACTCTGGATTTCTGCATAATTATCACGTCGGAGAGGAGCACTTTGCGAAGAACAAGCTGCTATTTTTAGGCGGAGTCTTCGCCAAATTTTCTCTTTCCCCGGGTCTCTTGCACCGAGCTGAAATCCTGAAAATGTCCTTTCCCCGTGTGGTTTCTTCCTGTGGGATGTCACACTGATGGCAGCAGCCAGGATTTGTCCAGATGAGGTGGGAAGGAGGCTCAGTGAGAGGAGTGAGAGAGTCAGTGGGGGAAAAAGTGAGGAAAAGAGGAATGGGAAGGAAAAAGGAAAGAAAAAAGGAAAGGAAAACGAATGGAAAAAGGAAAGGAATATGAAAAGAGCCATCTTTTAAACCCACTGCTTGTTGGGTTTGGACTGATGAAAAGTGACCTGTGCTCAGAAATCTCCCATGGGAAGAGAAGCCCTTCCCTGCAGAATAACCCTCAAACGCTCCACATTCCAGCCAGCTCGGCCCTGTGGCTCCCAGCTGCTGCAGAGCCTCGCTGTTTGTTAATCAACCTTGGGATGATCTGTGCTGCTGGGGGAGCACCTTCC
>VZTZ01024268.1:8270-19710 GCA_013400955.1 Drymodes brunneopygia | reverse complement strand
AAGGAAAAAGGAAAGGAAAAAGGAAAGGAAAAAGGAAAGGAAAGGAAAAAAGAAAAAAAGGAAGAAAAAAGGAGAGGGAAAGAAAAAATGGAAAAAGAAAGGAAAAAGGCAAGAAAAAAGGAAAGGAAAAAGAAAGGAAAAAGGAAATGAACATGAAATGAGCCATCTTTTAAACCCACTGCCTGTTGGGTTTGGACTGATGAAAAGTGACCTGTGCTCAGAAATCTCCCATGGGAAGAGAAGCCCTTCCCTGCAGAATAACCCTCAAACGCTCCACATTCCAGCCAGCTCGGCCCTGTGGCTCCCAGCTGCTGCAGAGCCTCGCTGTTTGTTAATCAACCTTGGGATGATCTGTGCTGCTGGGGGAGCACCTTCCCAGAGGATTGGTGTTTGGGAGCTGTGCCTGCACATCCCTGGCATCTCCTGCAGTCACCTGCCCTGACCTCTGCAGTCAGGAATTAGGGCCTTGTCAAGGGGCACTAATCCCAGCTGGCTACTGATCCTGCTGATTCTTAATGGGATTTTCCCATCCTTAGCATCGAGACAGCTTAATTCCTCCTGCCACGGGGAGGAGGGCTGTAAAAAGCCACGTGGAGACCTCCAGAGCTGAAGAACCTGATGTTGTGAGCTGATCTCTGGATGTTTCTTTAGGGAAAGGGGAAAGCTGGGCTTTGAACCTTCACAGATCCTAGAAGAGACCTGAAGCTCTTTCTTGTTGTTCAGAGGAACCTGCTCCTTTACAGATCTTGGGGGACCTTTTTGGGATGGGAAAACTCGGTTTTTGTTTCCTTTTCTGTCTCGTTTGGGGCAGATTTAAACCTGGGTTGCTCGTCCTACACTGAGTGCAAACAAAGCTCTTCATCTTTGAGTTCTTGGAGTTGGGTTGTGGCTGAATATTCCAACTTCAGAGAAACCCTGAAGTACCTAAGAATGAAATAAATCAATTTTATGCACCTGCACCTACTGTGAGACCCTCCCCTACCCCCACAGCTGCTGAGACCACAGCAGGGCAGGAGCTGATTACAGCTCATGGTATTTATTTAATTAACAGAGGTAATTAAGGTTCCTGCTTTTGATTCTGAGCGTCCTGAGTTTGGTCTCTGCCACAGACTCAGGCTGGAATGGTTGGTGCTGGAATAACTCTGGGAAAAATGGGGGATATTGAGTGGAAGAAGGGCTGCCCGTGAGATTAAATGTTCAATTTCCTCCTGTTTCATTTCCACAGGGCTCCCTGCCTTGGTGGTTGCCATTTCCGTGGGATTCACCAAAGCCAAGGGATACGGCACCGTGAACTAGTGAGTAAAGGATTCCTTTTTCCCCCCCTGTTTTATCTTCCATCCTTTTTGTCAAAACCCAGTTCTCCGAGCCACAGGAGGCAGGCTGGGAGCTGGATTTCCATGTGCAGGACAATTCCTGCATCCCTGCCTCCTCAATCCATCATCTGACCGAGCTGGATCATGTGTTCCTTTAAAAACAAGTTTGTAGGGACTAATTAAGCTTAAGTGTTGTGTTTGTGATGCCACTTTGATCTAAATACCTTTTACTTAGGGCTTTTTAATGTATTTTTAAGGGGGAAAAATGTGGAATGTTGAAAGTTTAGGATGTTTAAAAATCAAAAACAGCCCTTTTTTGAATCTGTTTTTATGCTTGATTGGCCCCACGTTTTCGAAATAGCTCAGCTCAGTTTTAGGCAGCAGAATGAGCCTGACTTGTGCAAATCAAGGTTTTGACAGCAGCCTGTATTTGCCTGTTTTCCAAATTCCACAGGTTTTGTCTTTAGGAAACTATTATGTGCTTATAATGGGGGAAGGCAAACAAAGTAGGAATTATGGAAGAGGTAAAATATGAATTAAGGCAAGGCTGGGCTCACTCAGAGCTTGAGCATTAGTAGGACTTTAAATGAAAAAGAAAAAAGAAAAAGAGAAAATATTTTTTCCCTCTGCTGTGAGAAACCTTAGAAATTTCACGCGCAGTGACAATTAAATATTTTAATATTTAAATTAAATATTAATATTTTTTGTAGCAATGAGCCAGGCTCTTCCCTACTGCACCCCATCATTTTCCAGAGCCTTCCTGGGCAGGGCTTTGCAGCCCACACGGGCAGTGTTTGAGGCTGGAGCTGTTGATGTGGCCGGCACAGATGAGGCTGCCATCGTCCCACGGAGGAAATGTCACGTGGAACCTCCTGCTCTCCCTCCATGCCCACCACATCCTGCACACCCACGGCCAAATGGTCCCGGGTTTGCATTTTAATTAAATTCAAGCAGCAGCACAGCAGCGTTTTCTGGTTGCTCTGCAGCCCAAATTCCTGCCTGAGATGGGGATTGGGGATTTCTTGAGTGCAAATCCACAGGCAGAATTCCTGAAGGGTGCATTGGCTGTGCCTGTCCCACCTTCAGTGTGTGCTGGTGGAGAGGGACCCAGTGCTTGTTGTGTGGCTCAGGAGAGGACAAAACACAGCCTTGGTTTGCAGAAACATCACCAAGATCCCAAATAATTTCCCTTTGGCTTTTCCGTGGGTCAGCGGCTTCTGGCGCTTTGCTCCAGGCACATCCACGAGAACAATTCACATCCTCAGGGGGGTGGGAGGGGAGGTCTTGGATATTTCTGTGTCCTTTCTTGTTCATAGACTGGTGGGAATTAGTGCAAAAAGCTTTGTGGCTCTGTGATAAAAGGGTTTCAAGGGTTTTGTGGTCAACGTTGACCACACAAAAGTGCCTGGGCGGGGAAGGGAGGGATGTGCAGGAAAGAAGTCCCTCTTTTTTTTTTCCTGGACCACTGTGCCAGCACCTCCCATGATCCAAACTGCAGCCAGGAGGGTGTCAACACATGACAAAACCTGCTGGGCTCCTGCTTTGCTCTCACATTGGCATAGAGCAGGGTGGCCAAGAGGCTGGGCTGACTTTACAGCATTCCCAGGGCTTGCCTGGTCACACCAGCTCTCCTCCTTTTGCTGCCAACCCTCTGACTCCTTTCAGCCCTAAAGGCTCTGTCCCTCCTTGCATCCAAGGGCTGGATGCCAGGGGATGGAAGGGGATCCCAGCCAGAGTGACACCATTTCCCAGCTCTGCTGTCAGGGTGTTTGTCACCAAAATCGTGGTGGTGGGGCCTTCCCATCCCAACGAGTCCCAACAGTTTTATGAGTTGGGCTGCAGTGACTCTTGTGGATTGTTTTCCATGGATGTTCCATGGTTCTGTGGTCCCTCCTTCTGTCTCCACATTTCCCAGTGTGGGGTAAAGCTGGTGAGTCCCACCAAAGTCATGAGGAGAACAGCAATTCCCTTAAAGCTCAAAGATCCCATCAGACATTCCCAACGCTGCCATCTTGCTTTAATTCCACACTTTGGTACCTTCCAATGTCTAAAAGACCTACAAGAAGGCTGGAGAGGGGCTTTTTCCAAGGGTGTGTAGTGACAGGACAAGGGAAAATGGCTTTGAGCTGAAGGAGGATTAATTTAGATTGGATATTGGGAAGAAATTCTTCCCTGTGAGGGTGGTGAGGCCCTGGCACAGGTTGCCCAGAGAAGCTGTGGCTGCCCCATCCCTGGAAGTGTCCAAGGCCAGGTTGGATGGACCTTGAAACAATCTGGGATAGTGGAAGGTGTCCCTGCCCATGGCAGGAGGGTTGGAATGAGATGATCTTGAAGGTCCTTTCAGCCCAGTTTTATCTCCAGTCTTTAATGGGCACTCACAGGGCATTTCACACGAGCACTGCAGACTTCCAAGGCCCAAGATTTCCATCTTGCAGAAGGAAGGAAAAGCTTTAATCACAGCACATCCCTCCCTGGGAAGGAGGGGACAGGAGGTGACAAGATAAACCACAAGGGGCTTTTAAAAACCCACAGAAAGATAAACCACACAGAACCTTTTAAAGCACCTTTTAAAGCATCCTCCAACCCCAAAACAACTTGGGACCCTTCCAATTTCTGGGTCCCAAGAGCAGCTCCCATGGTGGAGGTGGATGTTAAGCCAAAGCAGGGCTCTGATATTTAGGTGAGCACAGAATTTAACCCTCAACAGCAGTTTTTTTTTTTCTCATCCCACTCAGAGTGGTAAAAAGCCCTGACATCCAACTACAGGACACGGTCACAGGGGCATTTTGGGTTCAGCTGCAAGTGTTGAAGGCATTGCAGAATTAATCTTGGTGTTGAAGACTCTCAGGGCAAAGCTGGTGGAAGGGGCAGGGTGTGAAATGTGTGATGGGCCTTGAGGCTGGAGCTGCCAATCCAGATCTTTGGAATGTGCCAAGGGTGGCCCAACCCCAGTGGAGCAACTTCCATCAGGATGTTCAACCTCAGACCTCAGGATTTCACCCAGTTTGGACCTGTCTTTTGATTGTGCATGGGATGGAGTTTTTCTCCAACAATAAAAACACAGCCAAGCAGCAGAACGTGGTTCCAGAATTGTCCCATCAAAGGTTTGGCCGCGTCCCCAAGCTCTAATGCAGAGTGGTCGGAGCCAGTGTTAAGTTTAGGGAGCTTGTATTATATTTAATATTTACCATTTATCTGGTCCACTGAGTCAGAAATTGAGGAGGGAGAGAGAGAGAGGTTCAGGTAAAAAATTGAATTTGTGCTGCAGGATTTGGGAGTGTGTCTGTTCTGTGCTGTGAGTGGTGATTCCCAGCAGCCATTCACTCAACCTTCATTACTCAGGACCCTCCAACAAGGGGATTTTTCCTTTTTTCTTGTCTGAACTGCATTTGAAAGGGCGTTTTGCAGTTGTTTGGAGCGTGCTGGGGTGGGGTGGAGGCTGCACCTCCAGTCTCAAAGCCAAGTCTGAGGGGTAGCAGAGGTCTAAAGGACCTGCCACTGATCACCTCCTTAGATGAGGCTGAGTGCCTGAATAATAACTCTGCTTTTAGCTGCTGCTCCAGGGACTGCCCCTGGACCTCTAAAGCTTCACAAACAACCTCCTGAAGCTTGAAGTGAATAATTGAGGTTGTGCCACTGGCGCTGGGAATTCACATCCTTCCCCACAAGAGAGCCCATCAAAAGTTTTCCGAGAGCAGAGGCCACACACAGCAAATTTCTGGGGGTGCTGGAGTGTCACTGCATCAGGGCTTTTGTGACCCACAGGTATCTCAGCAGCTTCTGGGTTAATCTGTGGTGGGGCCAGCCCTGATTTCCCAGTTGGAACCTCAGTTGTACAAAATATTATTTTGGGGCTGCCTAATTTTACACAGCATTGAGGTGGGTGCTGTTGCTGGCAGGGTTGGACAGTGGGAAAAAGGGTTCAGTGGAAACCAACCCTTCCCAGGACCAGGACAAAGCCACCACCTCCCACCTGTGCTGTGGCAGAGTCACAAAAAGATCAGATATTTTGCAAAAAAGGTGTTTTTTTGTGCTGAACACAAGAGCTGCTGTCAGTTGAGGAAGTACTGCTTAGGAATTGTTAAACCATTCGCTTCCTCCTTTCCAGTGATAATTTTATTTTTAAAAAATCACTGAAGAGATCCCTTGGAAAGCACAAGGGAACCTTTTAGGGAAATGCAAATATTTATAATGCCCTTGTGGACACGAGGCTAAAAACATCTCCACCAGGCTGGAGTTTGCTGTCAGTTCTGTCTCTTGGGTGTTCCTTCACCCTTTCCTTCCCCTTGCTGTCACCCAGCACCTCTGACAGCCTCGGGAATGCTGGAATGTGAAGTCCTGCAGCCAGAAGGGATCAGGGCTTGGTGAGGTGAGATTTCACCTTCACAGTTCCCAGTTCTCCCAGGGAAACAGGGACCCTGCAGGAATCAGAGCCCTCTTTGGCATCCTCCTCATTAATTGCAGTGCAGGACTGGCAGATTTCTTCACCTGAACCACCAGGTGGAAGAGGCACTGAGAAAAAACATCCCAAAAATCAGGAGAGAGCGTTGGATAAAAATATTTGGACAAGGAGTGGGATTTGGGAGCCCTCCTCTTGCATTTAGGGAGGCCTCCAATTATTTCAGGGCTCCAAAGCTTCGTTTTTGTTCCCTCCCTCCTCAGCTGATTATTTATTTTATTATTACAGCTGCTCAGACAGCTTGTGACAGAGCAACTGCTACCAGGAAGAAATCAGAATTGATTAAATTAGCACATTACAGGTTTAATTTAGACATAAACAAGGTCCAGAAAACCAGAATATCCTACTTTTGATCCTCAATTTGAAATACTTCCTTTTTTGGGGGGTGCCTTTTCAGAAACGTTCCTTGTTTTGGGGTGAAAAAAAATAACATTTTTTTGCAGCTCAGAATTATTAAAAAAAAATATGAAGCTGATCAACAAAAAACTGAAATGTTTTCCAGGAAGACTTTTTTTTTTCTTTTCCCTGCGAGCATCAGTTTGCTCCTGATGCAGAATGAAAGCTTCTTGCTGAGGGCAGGGCAAGTGAATTACTGCGGGGTGAGCTGAGTTGAGAGCTTGCAGAAAGTTCCCTCTGCATTGTGGTTTCCTGCTCTCTCTCCCGTGGTGAGTGCATGGTCATTTTCCAGCTCAAACAGGATTACTCCATCCCACATTTTCTCCAGGGTTCTGCCCTGTCAGAGCGTGCAAACTTCCCCAGGGGCTGCTGACACGGGGGAAATTCCCATCCTCTCCTAATTTGTGTGGCCATGCCCTGAATTGCTGGATTCCCCACCAAAAAAAAAAAAGGGAATTTCAGCTCCAGTGCTGTCGCAGAGCCACGGATTTGTTTGGTCCAATCACCTTCTCGAGCAGGGTCAAGGATGGAAAATCCACAACTGCTCTGCTCATCTTCTGGCAGGGCTCAGACTCTCGCAGGGGAAAAAGTGTTTCCTTCCTGACTTCACGGTCAAACCTGAAAAAAAAAAATCAGAGAATGGTTTGGGTTGGAAGGGTCCTTCAAAGTCATCTTGTTCCAGTCCCCTGGAACAAGGGCAGGGACACCTTCCACTATCCCAGATTGCTCCAAGCCCAATCCAACCTGGCCTTGGACACTTCCAGGGCTTCAACCAAGAGCTCCCTCAGTTTGAGAAGGCACCAGGCAGTTCAGGAGCCCAAACTCCACATGTGGTCAGTGCAGAAGGGAGATGTCCATCTCAGGTTATGTGGTGTGAGGGAGGAGGAACAAGCTGTGTTCCAGCAGAGGCACCACACACCTCACATTCAGCTCATTCCACAAGAAATTCCACTCAGGGAATGCTGTGAATCCCCACCTCGCTGTTGTGGTTTTGAATTTCCCCATGGGGAGCAATCTCAGAGATGTCCAGGGGTCAGCAAATGAGCAGGGGACAATTTCCACTCTTCCCACTCTTTCTCCTGAGTAAGTAGGACAGGAGCATCCTCTTGCCAGCAAAATGCTGCAGCTGCTTCCAGGGCCTGGCCTGAAACAGAGCACTCTCCTTAATTTTGCATGAATTCCCCTGTCAAATGTCATCCTTCGGGCAGCTCCCCAGGCAGAGGAGCCTTTATGCAAGTTCAGGAGAAATGCGAGGCAAAACTTGCGCGATTTAAAGTCCGAGGCTTGGTTTGTTGTTTTTTTTATTTATTTGTTTGTCTGTTTTTAGCCATGGGGTGTCACCTCCCAGGCTGAACTCTGCAGGCAAAGGGAAGAAGCCAACATGTGCCTGGTGGGGACATTTGCCACTGGGTGACTTTCTCTTCTCTCTTCATTTTGCAGCTGCTGGCTGTCGTTGGAGGGAGGGCTCCTCTACGCCTTCGTGGGACCGGCGGCTGCTGTCGTTTTGGTATTTGAGCTTGTCTGAAAGCTTTTTATATTTTTATTTTTTTTTCCTCTCTATATCTTGTAGCAATTTCCTTGTTCTTTCAACCCAAGAATGCCCCTCTTTATTCCCACTCGTGTTTTGAAGAGCTTCCTCCTTCAGGAGTAACGAGCAAAGCCAACGATTTGGGATGGGGCTGATTGTGAAATGTGAAGTGCCTCAGCTCTCAGCCTTCCACCTCTGTCATTTCTGGAGCCCCCTAACATCTGATTCATGCCTAACCTTGGTTTTGCTCTGTCTGGATTGGAAGTGCAGCATGATGGTGGAAAACTCTGACATTGACTCCTTCAGAAAATGCTGTTCCTGGTGGCTTTCAGAGCAGGCTGTGCTTGGATTCCTGCTCCATCCCAGGCCAGTGCATGTGAGCAGAAAATCCCCTGTTTGCAGGTGAAATAGAAATCTAATCACTGCTGAGGGGGTCCTTCCTGACCCTAAAAATGTCATGTTTGCCTTGAATTCCAAGAGATGGCAGGGTTAAAGTGAGCATTCCTAAACTCCAGCTCCTGCATGGTGTGAGTCTGTTCTCCTATCCCATCACCCCTGGCTCCAGCACAGCCCCAACACCAACCTTGGCCAGTTATTTAAGGTGTCACTTGAGAGGTGACATTCCTTCCCTGCTGCTGAAGCCTCACTGGCCATGAGAAACCTCATGGCTGAAAGAATCTGAGAACTGCTGCTCCCTCCTGCAGCAATTCCTGATGGGTTTAAAGCCCCGTTTGAGCCCCCACATCTTTCTGCAATTTCTCTCCAGCCCAGTGTTTTATCCAGTGGAGGAGCTTTATGCCCTCTGAGGCTCCAGAGCCCTGGAGATCTCCCACAGGAATGGGATTGTTGACACTCACAACTCCTTTTTCAGTTCAGCCTTTTGTTCCGTGCAGTGCCTGGGGGATGAAATGCCCCGCAGCAGCAGCAGCAGGAGCTTACAGGAGAATAACTCCACAAAAGCTCCTCTGTTCTCAGCGCTGTCACCGCACATCAAACCAGCTCGGTGCCATCCTTTCATCGAGGTGACAAAGAGGAAAGCCAGCAGTGGCCCCTCCTCTGCAAGAAATCAGAGCTGGGATGAGTTGAGGTCTTTCATGTTGGGGTTGTGACACGGTGATTTGGAGGGAGGAAGCTTTGGTAGTGCCCAGAGTCACTCTGCTGCCTCCAACCACTTCTGTTGTCCCAACAGCAAGGGAAGGGATCCTCCCCTTCTTCCTTCACACTTTTGAAGTGTGAGGAAAACACAGGAGCTTGCTTCCATTAGGCAGCTCAGTTTTTCCCTCCCCATCAAGCTGAGGAAATGAGGTGTCCCCGCAGAGGGGTCGGTGCATGCAAATGGGTCCTGCAGCTGATGTTTGGAAGTGGTGAATCATCTCTGGGGGTGTCTGGCCCTGATGAGCACCAAGGGAGAGGCCACACACCCCCTTTAGACTCCCTGACTCATTCCTGGCCAAAGTGACAAATGGATATTGCCCTGGTAGAGACACCAAAGAGCTTGGGGAAGGAGAAGAAGCATGGAAAGCTTTTTTATAAAAGGGAACCTGCAAACAGATGAGCTCAATAAGTTGATAATGCCCCAAGGATGGTTGACCTGCAGCTTCAGCAATATCCACACCCTGAAGTCAGGCCACTGACACTGAACAGCTGCAGGTTTTAAAGATAAAGGTTTGACCTTTATTCTTCAAAATCCTGATCTACCTCAAACACAGAGCTGCTGGGAGCAGCTTTGCTCACCCAGCTCATGGGGAGCAGCCTGGTGATAAATGTGTGCAGGCTGAGGGCAGGGAGAGGCTCATGGAGTGAAGTCAGGACAGGGCCAGGTAATGGAGATCTCCAGGAATCTCAGACCTGAGGTTTTGCTTCTGGATGTTACCTCGGAGATAAAGAAGTAAAGCTACTTTTCAAGTCATTAGAAGAATATCCCTGCTGTATCCCTGACTCAGTAAAGAAGTGGGGCCAGGATCAGAGCAGGATGTTGATTGTGGTGATCAATGTACTGGATTGATTGACTGACTTATTAAAACCAGTGCAGAACTGCTCGTTGTCCTCTTCCCTGCTCTATAGGGATGAGGATGCACACTTTGGGCAGCCCCAGGAGAGATCCAACCACACTTTAACCCCACTTTTCCTCCTGCCTGGCTGCACCTTAAGGAAAAACCTCTCTTGTGCTCACCAGCCTCCTGCACAGTGAAGGATCAGTGGTTTCAAAGTGTTTTCCAAGCTCATAACCAGGCTTTGATTTCCTGCTGATCCTTGGCTCTGTCACTGGGCCTGACTTGCCAGTGTTGTTTTTCTAAAGCAGTACCATGGTGACCTCTAAAAATGGACTTACAGCTGTCCGCTGACCCAGCAGCTGATGCACACAAAAATAACCACAATTTCTGAGATTTTCCAGCTGTGGGCTCCACATACAGTGAGCTGGTGGGACCATCAGAAAGACTGATCATTGTTTTGAGGATGAATTAGGCAATTAGTCAGAGGCTCAGTCCCTTCCTTTGGGCCACCTCTCAAAGATCTCTTAAACTCACGAACACGTAAAGTCACGTGAATTTATCTCTGAATTTGGCCTTAAAACATTTCCCTGCAAAACAGCATGGACCACAAGGTTCTGCCACCAGCAGCTGTTTCACTGGCAGCAAAACCAGGAGGATGTCACCTTTTTCCACCATCAGGGCCGTGCCTCCACGCAGGGGTGGTGCTCTGAGCTATTGCTGAGGTTCAGATGAGGTTGGTCAGGCAGAGGCAGCTGGCAGCAGTGGATGCAGTTGGAAAGGCACAGGGAGGAGTTTGGGGTCACTCTGCAGGACCTCAGCTCTGTCCAGCCTGTGTTTCACTGTGGGTTTTTGTGTCTGATGGACACGGACGTCCCTGCTCCTCACCCCTGACAAAAACAGACCCAAGGACTGCATGGAATTGTTTTGCCCACTGATTTTTTTGGGAAATCCCTGTGCTGTGCCATCTGCAGCATCTCCCAAGCAGATCCCACCAGAGCAGCTGATGTTTCTGCTTGCTCCAGTGCCCCTCCACCTCTTATTTTGAGAGCAGCACTGGTGTTTCACCAGGAAAGAGCCGTGACACGTTGTCTGCATTCTCCCAGTGCTGCTGCTGGGGCAGCACAGGCTCCAGAAGATGCTTTGTGGGGCAGCCAGTGTCAGCCCACTGATCTCCTCTGGACTGGCCACTCTCTGTTTGGATTAGCCCAAAAAATTTGTTGTTGTGGCTTGCTGGACCTCAAGCATTGCCAGGCTTCAAACAGCCCTGCAGCAATCTGAGAAATTCACTCTGTCCAGCATGGAGAGGGCTGGACTCGATGATCTTGGGGCTCTTTTCCAACCTTGATGATTCTCCAACCTCTCTGATCTGCTGCCAGCTGCATTCTGCTCTCCTGGACTCACTGATGCACGGCCAGGGGAGGGGGGACAATGGGGACAGGGGACACGAGGGGTGGTGGCCTGCAGAAGTGTGACCTGGCTTTGGGAGAAACCCTTGTGTGTTACTGAGTTTGACCTGACCCGCTTGAGAACAAAACTTGTGTGTTGTTTCTCTTTTGACAGGTGAACATGGTTATTGGCATTCTGGTTTTTAACAAACTTGTATCCAAAGATGGAATAACAGATAAGAAACTGAAGGAACGGGCAGGGTATGCCTTATCAATACATCTAAGTAAAGAGTGAAAATAAAAAACCGAAAATACCCAAGGTTGTGATCAATAACCAGGCAAAAAGAGATTGGAGATGCAAACAA
>VZTZ01024265.1:0-25049 GCA_013400955.1 Drymodes brunneopygia | reverse complement strand
ATTATTCTCATACTAAATTCAAATTACAGAAGTTTAGCAGCTACTAAGAAGAAAATCAACTGTATCACATTCAAAGGCAGGAGTTCATGAAAGCATTTCCAATTTTTGTTGTCTAGTGCTGAAATGATGCACTTTGTTCTGAGCATATGTCAGATTTCCTATAGGATATGCCACTCCCTATTATCAAACTGACATTTTTTGCTGGCATTTTTAAGATAGTGTTGATCCTTGAGACTGGCAGCTGCAAAATGTAGATAGTAAGTGATTCAGGTGAAACCAGTCTTAATGAGCCATCAAAGAATGTGCTAGTAATTCACATTATGATCTTAGCTTTCATGTACTTCATTTTAGCAACCCTTTGCACCTGTTCTGTCATCGTCTCTATTTACTTATTTATGCAAAGTTTTGCTCCTGCTGCTCATCTCCCTTGGTCTCTCTCTTCCTTTCTGTGGGCCTGAGAAAGGCATCACTGTCACCTCTGCCAGAGAGTAGCCAGAATGGTTTAGAATGGTTCCCACTCATGCACAGCAATATGAAGTTGAATGTTGAAATCCAACTTTCACTGGTTTCTAACAAACTTTCCATAGTGCACTTCGATGCATGGTTTTAGCTGCTCTCAGCATAGTCAGTGTATCTTCCAAGAAAAAGTGTTTTCCCCAAAGGAGTAAAGCATTAAATGCATGCTAACAAGTACAGTGAAACTCTGAAAGTTTTACTGAGGAAACAACCTCACAATTGCTTCCCCTTATTCTCTCACATCACCCTTTCTAAATATAGGTTCCAATTGTAGTCAGAGACACTGTACCTCATACAAGGTGGAAAACCCACTGCAAATACTTTTCTGATCAGGCACAGAGCCAGTAATATAAAGGCATATTATTATAGAATGTATATTTTCTTCATTATCCTGTGAGAATTCCAGAAAACAGGTCAAATTTTTAAAGTTCAAAATATGAAAATAAGAATTAAGCCTAAGATAGTATGAAGTTTGCAATATTATCTTCCTTCTATATAACTTCTCTAAGAAACATGGAATTTTTTTTCTGGATCATGCCCTGTTAATGTTTCTGGAAACACAACATTTTTGATAGGAATAGTTGTGCTCAGTCATAATTGCCAATGCAACAAGAACTTCTGCCTTTCAAATGGCTCAGTCAAGAAGTCAGTTGTACTGGTGGTTGTCTTTCAGCACCAAAGAGGTTAACTAAATTGTATTTCAGAAATGCTGAGAAAATCCACATTGCACGTGCCAATTTTCTTCTCTGTACAGCCCTCTTTTTTGCTGATGGGGATTTGCTCATACTTTACCATATAATAGATAACATGACTATACTTTTATACTTGAGTTCACCGTTCCTTCCCATTCCTCAGATTCTGTGATGGAATTTAACAGTATCGCCCAAGGAAAATGTTTTCACGTCACTTCCCTCATGTCAGCCCCAAAATAAGTTCTTGAGCTCTCAAAAAATTCAGAAAAATGCCCTAGAGAATTGGCAATAGCACAGAGAGATGCTGAAATTTATAGTTAATAAAGGTTAAGATAAAGAGTTCCTTTTCCCATTTGCTCTGTTTCTTTGCACCTAGTTGCTGTGGTTTGAAAAGGNCAGCAAGGATGGCTGAGGAACACTGCCCCACCCGCCCTGAACAGCCCATGGGGGATGGTGATAGAATACACACTATTGTAACCTAAGACACTAGTGAACTCTAAATTTGATTTAACAGGGGTGGAAAAATTGCAAACAATAGCACAGCTATTCATAGCTTGAAATAATCTGATTTTGCATAAGTTTCTAACAACAGTGCTGAGTTTGGCAGCATAAACCATCAAAACCAAAACGAAGAAAAAGTAGATTTGATGAGTATAAGCCCTGTTAAGGACTGCATAACATATTTTTAATGTACACTACTGAAAGATAAGCAGAGAATCACAGAATATTCGGAGTTGAAAGGGAAGCACAAGGATCAGCAAGTTCACCTCTTAAGTGAAAGGCCCATACAGGGATCAAACCCACAACTGTGGCATTATTAGCACCATGCTCTAACCAACTGGGTTATACAGAAAGCATCCAAAAGTCATAATCCAGACAGAGAATATTGAGTGCTGCCACAGCAAAACCATGAGAAGTGAATCAGAACTGGATCATATATTGTAGAGACTTTACTCCTAACGTTTTTGGTAAACTATTTTTTCATTTTTCACACACCTACAGTGAGATCTGGTCGGAAAACCAGATCAGAAGACATGCAGGTTTGGGTTTTATGCCCATAAAATATTATAGTATTTATTGTCTGTCCTAAAGAAGTCGTGAGAGCGAATCTCAGCAGAAAATATTTTGAACATGTAAGCAAAGGGTTTTTTTGCATTGTCCAGTGTGGGAGAGCCCTAAACCAGTGAAGGCCATACAGCACATAAGCCTAGTCCAGCAGCTACCAATTAGGTGCAAAAAAAAAAAAAAAAACAAAGGGTTATCAGATCACAAGAGACTTGAACCCAACATAATATTAGATGAAGCATCAAATTGTCACATTCATTATTTGACACATTCAAAAATTTGAAATTAAAAGAATATTGTCTTAAAAACCCTAAAATGTCTCACTGTGACTAACCTTGATCTCACTAAGAATTACATTTATAACTGATGTGCAGATCAATAACAGTCTCAAAATATATATCCTCTGAGCCTACTCAGGACAAAGGAAATGTTTGAGCAAATCTCTGTTTAGGGAATGAAAATAATTTTAATAAGAAAAATTAAACATATTTATAGAAGGGGGTGATTTTTTGCATCTTCAAATATGCAGGGTAGTTTCTACCCCAAATTCATTGTTTTAAAGCTGAAAAACATATAACGGGATAGCAAAGGATTGTGTGACTGGTAAATGCTTTTAGTGGAAATAATGGGTTTTCAAAATGTCTGTCAGTCGAATATTTTCACATATAGGAAATAACATCAGTAATTTTGCTAAGAAAAATCTCTATCATCTTTATTTTACTTCATTGGAGTATATTTCTCTGTTGCCCATTGAAATCATTCCAGTGTTGTATTGCCACGTCACTCTATATGGAAAAGTTCAGAATTTTTGAAGATAAGACTGTTTTGACATTAATGAACTCCTTCTTTGAGGATCTTTTCAAAAATATGCGAACAGGTTTTTTTCTATTTTTATTTGACACTTCAGCTTAACGGATTTCTTTCTGTCCTGTATTTCTTTTCTTAATTTGAATTTCTGAGTAGAAGAACTTAGCACAAATACTGTTCTTATTTTTACATGAGGTCATCTGCAGAATCCACTATCGGTGAACATATAAATTACTAGTTTGGGTAAAATGTGGGAAAATAGACCTTGGCCTCCTTATTGTAGCTAGGTAGGAAGGTACTACATTAAATATGCACATCTAAAAGAGTAGTATCTTGTCCCACATTTATACAAGTAATCACTCTCTGCAGAATTCTTTTGCTTTTTTTCATTGCTTTTTTCCATTGAGTGTTTGCTTTTTTCCATTGAGTTTCATGGTTTTCAATGGCTAACTATTTTTTGCCCCTTCCAAGAAGCCTCCATGAAAAAAAGTTGATTTGAAAACTTGCAGAGTTTTGATTGATTGAAATCATAGGTGGGAGGAGGGAGGAGATGCCACAATATGTTAGTGTTTTCTTAAACTGAGTATATGGGGTACTCAAAACAAAGAAAATTAAGTCAATGGGAACATTTTCTAAACAGTTCAGTGAGCACGTACCAAACCAAATATCTACATCTGATTAGGTTCAAGCCAGCTCATGTCCTAAAAACTATTTACTAGTAGAATTCTGTCATCCAGCACGAAAAGTGAAGTCATCTCAAAATTATGTTATTGATTCACAGCTTGTTGCCTGCTGCTCAGGAAATCCAAAAATCCTGCAGATTCATCCTACTGCTCAGGATGCTGGACTTCCAGGCTGTCCAAGTACAACAAAAAGAACAGAAGAATCAGTGGTTTGACTAAAGTGTTTGTCATTCATGGACACAGATGGTTGGCACTGCCAATATTATTTAATCACTAATTAGAATGTATCTGTGAAAAAAAGAACTATTTTCTTAGTTGGTCAAACTCATATGCAAGTTCTCAATGAAATTATAATAAGGAAGATCACTGCTGAATGAGACCAAGCTGCAGATCACAAACAAGTGAATTACTTCCAGGGTTTACTGTAACATTTAGAATTAATTAGTGAGGAAGTACAGGATGTACTTATAACAGATATTGTAATGGAGATTGCAATGAAATTACTGCAATGGAAAATGCGATAGCCTTGATTGATGCATACTGGTAGTAAATGAATGAAGATTTTTACGTTTTTTCTGAGAGCATACTGTTCTGTTTCTAAGAGCTTCTTAGAACATAATATTTTGTACTTGACGTGGGCTTTTCTAAAGAGGAAAATGAAGGTAAGGAGTTTTGCTAGAGGAATAGGATTTCCCCACATATACAACCTAAATTTGGCTGCTAACCCTTTCACGCTTCTGTAACACAAAAGATCAATAGTTTAAAAGAGCCCCACATTATCTAAAATTAATCTCTTTTGTCTTGAGGGCAATTGAAGACACAGAATCATAGAATGGTTTGGGTTGGAAGGGGACCTTGAAGACCATCTAGTTTCAACCCTCCTATCATGGGCAGTGACGCCTTCATGAGATGAAGTTGTTCAGCCGCCATCCAACCTGGTCTTGAAGACTGCCAGGGAGAGGAAAACACCAACTAGTATATTCTAAAAAAGCTAAATATTTTTCTAAAGCTCTTTGTAGTTTTATATGAGGATACTGCAAATCCATAGCAGTATCTTGGAACCCAAGTCATAGATGAAGATCATTTCTCCTACAATGCAGTATAAACACAGAATAAAAGAACTAGCAGAAAAGAAAGAGGTATTATGCTGCAGTTGGAAATTGCAATGTGTAAAAGTTGGCTCTTGCTGATCTTCAGTCCACAGCAATCCTACATCAATGGAATGTTCCAAGATTCCTGGAAATGTAGACAGCTGTTCAATGGTAGATACACCAAAAACTCAGTACATTTCTGGGTCATTGAGTACTTTCTGCTGCAGTAATCTATGCCAAGAGAACATTGGGTCTCGGAGTTGGTCACAATAGGATACTTTTGCTGCTGGTCCCCCTTTAGGCTTACCTTAGCCTCCAAAACAGACTGCTGATATCCCACTGTCACTCCATAAATTTAGCTGTCTTCCTCCTTGCTGTATCCTGATGACATTAGGGTGGCTACATTGTACCCTGATGTCCACCCAAACCTTATACTTCTGTGGACTTGGTGTGCCACACAGTCAGATAGATTCATACAGTCCTTCAAAACCAATTATTTATTTTCTTCTTTTGGCATGTCAGAGGACTTGTGTTCCTAGTCAGAGTATTCATTGCCTGACCAGTGCAGAGCCAGAAGTCCTTTCACCACAATCACGGCACTCTCAGTCCTTCTTCTAAGTGTAGAGAATCACTGCTTGCCTTCTATTGTCTCAGCAGCAGCTGGATGGACAGTCTTCTTGGATGACCCCTTTCTTCACAGCTGTCTTCCTCCGCAGTTTGTAGATGTGGGCAAGTAGCTTCAAGGTAGGATAACGTTCCAGTTCCTTCTGTTCTCTCACTGGGCACATAAGAAAAAACTGAATGCACATGGCATGGTTGGGATAGAGCTAACTTTCTCCATAACAGCCAGAATCAGTATAATCCCATATTTGGGGTTTTCTTTTGACCACTTTGGCTGCAAGGTCACATTAATAAATTTATTACAACAGCTGCAATTTTTAAAAAAATCTTTACTCATAAAGCTTTGAAAATAAATATATCCAGACAATTTCCTTGCAAGAAGGTAAATCAATATTCTTAAATATATGGTCATGTAATAAATAGAAGAGTAAAAAGAATGCACCCCTGGCTTTCATTTCATATCTAACTTGATGAATTAAATGATAAGATAAGAATACTTTGTATTCTAAGAAAATAAATGCATCTAGGTTAATTTATATCTCTCATTAGGAAAACAGTAACAAACACAAACCACTTTGATTAGCCCATAAGAAAATAGTGTGGCAGTTGATGATGTCCAAAATCCATACTGTATTACTATATTGTCTAAAAATAGCTTTCACTATAGACAATGCCATTTGTCCCTATTAAAACACAATATGAAAAAAAAAAGTCCAAGAATGGTAAGTGATGCAATTTATTGTGTAACTTTAAAGTCTGTAGCAATCATGACTGAAGCATGCAGAGGTCTGAAGTGCTAATCAATCCTGCAGACACATCTACAATTAAGATCTTCAGCTGGCCTATAAGGAAGCTGAAGAATCTACATAATGGATCTGTTCCATGCAGGGGCTCAGTATCTTACCCTCTACTTAACCTTTTCATAATTGATCCATTACATTTTCTTCACTCTGAAAGGAGGACTTTGTTGATGAAATAGACATCAAAGTACAGTTTTCCTTAGTCAATGTTTTGCCTTTAGGCTAGAGTAGCTTGGACTCTGTAAATACATCACTGAATCGCACTGATTACATTAGCCTGGCCCCCTTTGCAGGAGCTAGTACAGGTATAGGTACGTATTTGTGGTGTCAGTGAATTCAGCAGTACAAATTTCAGCTGGAAAATGAGTGCAAAGTTTCAGACTTAGCACTTATTCACTGAGAAATAAAATGGTATCCAGGCTTTTCTTTGTTTCATGTCTGTGACTTTTCTTTGAGAAAAAGTGCTAATATAGCTGCTAGTACATGATTGTGTCCTGGTAAATCCATGCTTGTGTCGGGTAAATTAAGAGAAAGTTTATCAAACAAAGCAATTTCTTGAAATATTGCATCTTTATAAATGAAATATGGTTTATAAGCTACATAATTTATTTTTAAAAATCTTATTACTTATATGATACACATATATTTGCTTGTCAGTTGGCTTAAAAAGGTTTCATACGTTGACTCTGAGAAAATCTCTAAAATCTGATTACACTTACATTCATACCAAAGTATAGTAACAAGCAAAAGAGAAAAAAAATTCACAAAGCATCCACTTTGAAAAATTCATATATGGGGACAATACATGTAATACTCTGCCACCAGGAATGCATAGTAAAGGAAAACACAATAGCACCTGTCAGAGGCTAGAACACAGGAGGAAGCTAGGAACATACGGAACAGATGGAGACAGTGAAATCAAATCAAATGTGTGAGAGTCACTCCACAGGACAGAGAATGGCACAGATGACCCTTTAAGAGTGTCTAAAGAAGAGTTCACAGCAAGTGGAAAAAATATCTAGGTTTCATATATATGGTATATATACACAAGTAAACAGAGCAAGTAGAAATTAAACCTCATTAGATAATAGCCAAAACATTTTTAACAAAATATAAAAAAAAAAAGGAGGAAAAAACAAAGTGAGCACAATCTGTATTTTCCTCATTGTCACATACACACTTAAATAAAAAGTTAATTGTATTGCAAACCAAGAAAAGACCTCGGAAGGGAGGAAGTTATCCTCACTTTCTTGAATTTTGCTGTAGATATATGGAAACATACAATGCTGTCTTGTTCTGTGTACGAAAGGTGTATATTTTGATTTTGCTGACAGCCGTTTATCATAGTTGAAAAATTGCTTTGGTTGTAAATGATATTGGGTAGCAAATAATTAGGTGTATGTATGGGACACTGTCAAATATCAAAATTTTGAGCCCTTATGCAGAAACCTTCCACTTGCTAGCTGCCAGTGATACCATTCCATCTTAAATTTTGATAACATCCTGGCTAAACAAAATTGACAGAACTGCCCAAATAATAAAGACACTTGAAACAGAACCATCAATTAGTAAGCTGATCACATGCAGTGCTTCTGTACATAAACATGGGAAAATCAAGAGTTTAGAGTATTTCAAAAAAAGAAGACAGTACCAAATCCAGGAGTTCCCAAAAGGAAGAAGAGGATTTTGAAAGAAGAAGGTGAAGACCTTGGCTGCAGCAAAGACCCTGAAAGTGAGAAAATGTGCTAAAAGTCACAGACCTGTGTGGAGAAGAATGCCAGGGATGCTCAGTGACCTTGATCCCAAGTGCCTGAGACTAGGAGCAGAGACACATCAGGAACTAACACAACTATCTGCTCAATGTCTCATGCCACCTTCCTGCTGGGAAGGGATGTCTTGGACATAGAGGTGGCTGGGCATGAGCAAGTAAGTGAAATAAGCAAGGTAAAAACTCTGATCTTGTAACTAAAATCCAGTATCCAGACTCTCTACAGGTTGTTCATTCTGTGTCACCCTTTGCACAGCTCAATGTATATGACTCCATGTCTGACACTGAAAGACCTTGAAGAAAAGGCTTGAGATTATGTATAAATGAGGAAGTTATACACAAAAGTTGGTTATATCTGCTGAATATGAAATAAACTATTGAATGAATAGCCTTTGTCTTCTTTCCTAGAGTTTTGCAGTTGGATTATTTCATAGCATATCTAATCTTTTATTTAACAAACTTTTAAAGGTATTAATAAATGAAGAGCAGCTAGCTAGCAATACAAGTTTCTCCTACAGTTTTTAAAAATGCGCAGAAGCTGTGGATTCAATTGAATCACAGAAAAAAAAGAAAATAAGAAAAAAAAAAACACACCAGAAAACCTGAGACCCTCAGCTTTCTAAGACAGATAGATGAGCATTGATTTAAATTTGAAAGTCATCATTTGAGTACTCATAGCTCAATCCCTCTGCAGTCTGCATCACCCTACTTGACCTGGGCTGTAATCTGGTGTCTCTTGAAACTGAGAGGGTTGCATGTGAACTGAAAGGAATTGTAAATCCTACTTGGGGATAATGTAAGCTTATTAAAATATATAGATTTTCATTTCAACTGTTCAGTGACCCACCATTTCTATGCAGAATAATCAGACTCTCCATACTTCTCTATGCTTTTCATTTTAAGAATCCCATATTTGCATAAACAGCAATAACTCGCAGTCAGAATCCTCTGCCTTATTTTTTAACATTGTTTACTATCAGTGCACCATTCAATACTGTGAGTAAAATCATAATTTAATTTATTTCAATTAAAGAAACATACCTAATATTTTCCTAATATTTTGTACATACTACCACAAAATATATTGATCATTTACTGGTGACTAGAGTTCCAAAGACTTTTTTCCTCTAGCTTCTGTTTTTTTCATTTATTTCAGTTTTGCTTCTGATTCTAAAAGTACTGCAGGTTCCACGTCTGCAGATACACTCTTTTAAAATGACATTCAGAGAGATAGACAGAGATAAAAATATCATTTGGCTTCAAGGTATAACTTTTAGAGAGTCAAAGTTGAAAGGAAAAATAAAAGAAGGTATATGGCTTTTTACAATACATCAGTAAATTGTTCTAAAAATACATTTTCAGCTTTCATATATTTTTTGCAGTAAAGAGAAGGGCAGTGTCTAAATTTAATTTTGTTTGTATATACTGCAATGAATAAAAAAGCAAAGGGACTGTTTGATAGCTGCAAATATATGAAAAATGTCCACTAAGTAAACTGGTGTCTACAAACCAGAAGACTCTTAAGAGTCTTCTCTAAGACAAGACTCTTAAATTTATAAAATAGATACTATTCTTGATTAATTTAGTAGTGGTTTGACAGATTCAGAGACAAGGCTCATCCATCAATAGAGAAAGCCACTTTTCTTGGTGAAAAAGTGTACAAATTTCTACATGATGATGTACCTTCACCAGGTACTGAGGTCAGCACTGAAGTCTACATTTTTCACTTGTGGTTTAAACATGTTACTACCAAGGATATTCTAGACAATATAATTTTGTAGTCACTCTGAAACCTATCAGTACTTACAGTTACAATCTGTGGGTTACTCCAGTGGAAAAGGAGTATATCTTGGTCTCCACTTAGATACTCAGATATTACTTTCTCTGCTTTCTCTTCCATTCAGTAACTCTATCACTAAAAACAGTACAAATGACATAAATGTCTCTGAAGGGGTTTATTCTGGTAATATTTTGATGAATAATTATCAATATTTGTTTGAGGAGTTAAAGATGCTAGAAATCAGTGGTTTATTTGTATAAAACACACAAGTTGTGACAAAAATTCCTGTTGCAGTTCTCACTAAAAAGAAAAATCCTCAAAAACATTTACCTTATGGTAAATAAGTTCAAATCACTTCTTGGCAGGGTTTATTATTCACCTGTTTTACAGCTCTAAGTATGCTTTTTTATTTTGTATCTTCAACATCTCTGGCTATCAGTTTATGCAAAAGGTAAACTTTAAATTTAGACAAGGAGAATAAAACTATTTCTACCTTGTTACAGACAGAATGACGCTATAACATATATTCACTTGGATGTTATCCTTTTCTTGAGAATTGCATACCACCTGAAGGGCTTGTATCTCATGAGCAACACTCACTGGTACATCAAGTTGTTTACAAAATTTAAGTTGCTTATAATTAATTTTATGCTATCTTTCTGCGCACTTCACAGTCAAACACCAGTAATCGCTCCCCAAGTGTAACTCCTTAGATGTTAATTTTAGATAGCTGAAAGACAAACTGCATAATGTTTAACCATGTAGGCCTATTTTTAAAAGATGGCTTCACTAACTCTGTTATTGGGAAGTTATGATGAACTCGTCAATAATGAGAACCAACAGTGGAAATGTAATTACACATTACTTTGGGTAATTGATTTCTATGTAAACTTTTTTTTATACTTTCTCTTTCTTTCTTTGGTTGCTGAAGGCAGTCTATAATCTCCATTTCAACTCCTATGTTTCTGTTGCACACAGAAAATATTTAAATTGTATGTGTGTACGTACCTGTGTATCTATGATTCTATGTATATATGTATCTATGTATCTGTGTTGGTATTTCCAGAGAGCAGGATGGAAACTTGAGGCCCGTATGCCTGCTGGGGACCAGCCAGGCCAATTCCTTATCAAACCATTGAAACTAATCTACACTGAGTATGGTTGAAATAGACCTAATTCTTTTGCAAGAGCTTGAATGGGGTTGTGTTTTGTATTGGTGACCAAAACATTCCAGTTACTGCTTAACAGTGCTCACACAGCATCCAGTCCTCTTCTGTTCCTCACACATCCACTCCAACGAGTAGCCAGCGGATGTGCAAGAAGTTTGAAGGGGACACAGATAGGACAGTTGAACCCAGCTGACCAAAGGGGTATTCTATACGGTATGATACTGTGCTCATAAATAAAAGCTGGTGGAGGAAGAAGGATGGAATAATGGTCAGAGATTTTTCCCAATTAACTATCATGGTACACATGATAGAGACCCACTTTCCCAAAGATTACTAAAACCTGCCTGCTACAGGGAAGCAGTGAATTAATTTTCTTTTGCTTTTCCTATTGAACCGTCTGTCACAATCCATGAGCTTTCTGAGCAAGAAAATGTGCAGTATTTATTAGCCTGGTGGGGTTACAAGACAGTCCTTTTCACCACCCAATAGGGCGCTTGAAGGGTTTCAGATAATGACAGGTTTGAGTGGAATGTGCTAGGTTGAATTCCCAGCTGCTATTAGCACAGTTTAGCTATTAATCAGCAGGTTGCTGTGCTTGCCATGGGGCTCACTTGCCATCCTGTGTATAAGGGTCTAGTGCTTGTTAGAGGCTGCTTCTTGCTTTTGCTGGTCACCGTGCTGCTGTGCTGCTGAGCTCTGTGCTCTGCTGTGGTCAGGAGCACTTGGGTAACAGCATGGAGATGTGCCTGGTCTGGCACAAGGCCAGGGCATCACTGCAGTTTCTGTGCTGCTGTACTGGACAGGATAAAACTCCAGTGTGAGCTCGAGTCAAAGAGGCTGTGAACTTGTGGATGAGTGCACACAGGAGCAGAACAGCCTGGGGTGGCTGTGGATGAGTGCAAAACAGAGCAGGTGCACCTGGTAGCATCTGTGTCCATCTGTGGCTATGTCTGTGCTGCAGCAGGTGTACCTCTGAAGGGTTTGTGGCCCAAAGATAAGTTCATGCTACAACAGTTACACTTTGAAGCACCAGTGACTGTGTGAAGCTGTGCTGGACCGCCCTGAAGTGTCTGTGCCTATGGATAAATCCATGACACAGGAGGTTTCTTTGAAACATCTGTGGCCATGGGTAGAGCCATGGTGGAGCTGACACACACCAGAAGGGATTGTGGCTCATGGATGAGGTTAAAGTGAAGCAATTGCATCACAAAACTACTGTGGCTCTGGATAAGCCCATGCTGCAGCAGATACACCTCTAAAAAACTACGGTTCATAGACGATACTCTTCTAAGAGCATTTACATCCATGAGGACTGTGATTCATGTGACTTAGATGCCTACCAGGGTAAAATCAAGACACACTGCCACTCCCTTAATTTCACAAGTAATCATCCACCCCAACACAGCACATTTAAGCGAAAATGGTGATCAAGAACATGATTTCTGGCCTACGCATAGCTAGCTGGGGGTATGACAAAGTGTATATGGAGACCATAAGAGGAATTGTAAAAGCAAATACTTGAATGAAAAAGTAGATACAAAATTATAAGTAATGCCCTGGTTGTTTAAAGAGGTAGAAACACAACCATGAGACCAAATGGGATAATCAAAATGAAGGAAAAAAAATGAAAACAAACATAATTTTGTTTGAAATATCCCTCAATAAAATAATATATTCACTACTTCTGAATTTATTTACCCGAATACAGGCATCACATTTCCAAATACTTCTTTATATCCTGGAATTTAAGCACTGCATCAGTTCTATTTAAAAAATTGGGAGGAATATCCTCATTTCAGCAAAGGAGGCCATTCATATGCTTAAAGATAAATATATATCAGACTGAAATTTATTTTGAATATTAGGAGAGAGGCCCTTGATGATGCATTTTCAAGTCTTTAAATCACAGGGTTCTCCGGCTTTTTCAAAACATTTTTCATCAATAATTCAAAATCTGTGGAAACCTAGTATAAAATCTGATTCACCTAAGCCCTAGATAAGTGGCAGGTTTGTTTGGTTTTGCTTTGGGATGTTATTTTAGAATCACAGATTTACAGAACGACTCAGACTGGAATAGACCTCAAAAGATCACCTGATCCAATATTTCATGGGAAAGGGAACTTGGATAAGATTGTCTAGCACACTATCCAACCACATCTTCAGAACATCCAGTGACGGGGACTCTACAAACTTCTTGGAGGAGTTCTTTTGGTGATTGATTGTAAAAGAAATCTTTCTAATACCAACATGAAACCCC
Organism: Drymodes brunneopygia; assembly: GCA_013400955.1. Taxonomy (NCBI): domain Eukaryota; kingdom Metazoa; phylum Chordata; class Aves; order Passeriformes; family Petroicidae; genus Drymodes; species Drymodes brunneopygia. The sequence continues at coordinate 11,800 of VZTZ01024265.1, read as the reverse complement.
TTCTGGTGCAATTTGTACGCATTTTCCCTCATCTTCTCCTTGTTCTCACATAGGTGTACAGAATGATTGGGAATGGATTAGACTTTAGGGACAGACACCTCTATTAGCAAAAAATTTATTCAGGTTGTTGCAGCTTCAGGAGAAAATACAGTGCTGTCACTATTACAATGGAACACAAAGATCTTGAACAAAATCCTTTGCACTACTCAACCACATCTGGACCATCACCCTTTCTGTGCAACCTAGACGTAGTCGCTGTAGGAAGCTCTCAGGTGCTATCTCTAGAAAACTTTATCTCTACAAAAAGTCGGGCACTAAGGACGTGCATAGTTCCAGAAAACACAAACAAGACCAGAGTGTTTTACAGAGATCATGATCAGACAGAGCCTTCAGGTGACCCATGGGGGACAGTGCTAGTTCAGGGTCTGTTTGGCTGGAGCATCACTGCATGGGATGTAGCCAGGGTTAGACACATATGTGGGATGACAGGGCAGGGTCATGAGAATGTGATGTACTGAGAAGTACAGGTAAGGTCCATGGAGTAGCACAGAATAGAATAGAATAGAATAGAATAGAATAGAATAGAATAGAATAGAATAGAATAGAATAGAATTTAAGCCAATTTTTTTCCTCTAAAGTTCAGCACCAATCTTCCACTGACATATTCTTCCCCAGAATTCCAACAAAGCTATCTACTTGGCAACATTAACCCATTAATTATTCTTGTGCCAGCAGGTTTGGGTCACCTATTATATAAAGGTTGTGATTTGACAAACCATGTTAGTGCCACTTTAGGTTTTCAGTGTCAGTGAAAAAGGAATATTGGCACTTGCAATATCAAGCTATAAAGCAAGGGAAATCAAATATCATCTTAGAAATATGATGTTCCTCTCCTATTTGTTAAGACTATACAATTTATTTCCCTCCCAGCCAATTCAGAAGTAACTAAACATCTCCTCTCAAGAGTCAGATTGTACTAGTTCTTCCAGTTTATCAGCTTCAAACACACACATAAACAAGCACAAATGCACTCATGCAAGCATATAATCTTTTTCTTTCAGAAACAGTAGCTTGTATATTTTAAGGTGCACACACCTACCTGTACATCTCCTTATGCTAAGAAGAACCACAGCTATCAGCATGTCTAAAATGCTCTTCTTCACATCACTGACCCATAAGTGGAAAGGAGCTCTAGAGGTGATCCTGCTCAACTCCATCAGTTGAAGCTGAATNGTGGCTGAACCCTACGTAGAAGTAGCGAACGCCTCGGTTGCGGTTTTGGGCGTTAATCGCTTTTAAAACTTCTACAAATCAAGAATAAATAAATAAAGAGGTAGCAGATATCTTAATTTAACAGGCATTATAGACTGTCTACCAAAGAAGGTGCTCTTAGGTTTTAATCCATTAACTGAATATTTTCAGTGATTCCATAGAGAAGGAATTTCCTTGTTGAGTTGTAATGAAGTCGTGTGCAAACACCCAGTCTTATCTCTGTTCTAGTGCTGTTAGACACAGAACATTTGATTAGGTGGATTGTGCTCTGAGGTAGTGTGGCATTTCTTGCATGGAAGGTGTCCTAAAATATTTGTCTTATAGCAGTTTTGCTTGTTTCCCTCAGCTCTCTGCAAGATGTAGAATCTCAGAATCAATTCGTTTGGAAATCAATGAGTCCAGCCTATGACTGAACACCAGCTTGTCATGTGGACCACGGCACTGAGTGCCATGCCCGTTCTTTTCTTAAACACCTCCATCACCTCCCTGGGTAACCCATTCCAGTGCCCAACCACTCTTTCCAACCTAAACCACCCCTGGTGCAGCTTAAGACTGTGTCCTCTTGTCCTGACACTGGTTGCCTGTGAGAAGAGACCAAGGCCCACCTGGCTGCACCCTCCCTTCTGGTCATTGTAGAGAGCAAAAGGGTCTCCCCTGAGCCTCTTTTTCTCTGGGCTGAGCAACCCCAGCTCCCTCAGCTGCTTCTCATACGATTTGTGCTCCAGACCCTTCACTGGCTCTGTTGCTCTTCTCTGGACACACTCCAGCATCTCAACATCCTTCCTTAACTGGGGGGTCCCAGAACTGAATGCGGTACCCAAGGTGTGGCCTAACCAGTATTAAATAAAAAATAACAGCCCCAACAAACCAGTGATGAATACAGGGCAAGAATCACTTCCCTGGTCCTGCTGGTACAGGCCAGGATGCCATTGGCTTTCTTGGCCACCTGGGCTCACTTCTGGCTCGTCCAGTCCAGTCCAGTCCACTGTCAATCAGTACCTCCAGGTCCCTTTCTGCCTGGCCTCTGTCCAGCCACTCTGAACAATTTACAGGGACAATTTACAGAGGAAAGCTTAGGTTCTCCTATTGAGGTGTTCAGAGTTTCAAAACTAGCTGACAATTTTGTGGGGTACTCATGGTTTCTTGGTAATATGGGTATTTTCTTAGGCTTCTTTAAAACTGTCTTGGGTCGAAGTCAAGATATCAAGTCTTACAAGTGTGCTTTTGCTTAGAAAAAAATTTTTTCTGCATGGGACTCCGCTCTCTGAAAATATAAAAAAAGTTTATCATTATATGTAAGTACCTGAAATAGTCAGAAGATACACCCAATGGATATCAAAGAATAAACATTGTATCACATTAATTTATTTAAACAGTTGTGAATTAACAATACTTCACTAACTTTTCTCACAGAATGAAAGGAAAGAAATAAGGCTAAGTGTGTCTATTTGTAAATAAAACATGTTCTTGTTCAATTCAAAAGATATAACATCCATTTCATTGCTCAGAGAATGAGCAATGCTGCATGCAAATCAGTCCAACTGCAGACTAATGAAAATACAGAGCAGAAACTGGTACAACTTAACAGTTAGGCTAGGAATGAAGGAACATGGATTGAATAATTTACTAAAAAATATTGCAATTCACAGAACAAATTATTTTGTGAGTATTATTCAGCTGGTTTCAGCAGTGACACTAGTGCATCATAAGCTGACACTAAAATTGTCTGCTTCAGTGAAAGGGCATCTTTAATGAGTGTCACCTCTGAAGAAGTCTTGCTTAGCAGGCTGCAAATCAAGATGATCTGTGGGAAAAAAATAATTTCTCAAAATACTTTATTGGTAGCAGTCTATCAGAGGTTAACTCTTTAATATTAATGAAATTGCAAGTGTCAGAAAACAAAATGAGAGCTCAGGAAATAGCAACAATCCTTCATTGACTAATAATAAAAACACTGAGCAAATTACCTTCCTTAGAAGCCAATAGCAAATTAAGTCTATTAAGGTTCTGACATGGGGGATCACCTAGTCTCTGAATGGCCCTTCAGAAGACAGTTTGAATACGGTGCATGTATAACTAATGGAAATGTAACACACATACATTTTTAAATTATCCTCTAGGTAATGGAAGCAAGTAAATTTGAAAAAGACTGGATTTACTTTGAGGCAAAACTAACAAGACTATGATGTGGTTTGCTGTCATGGCATATGCACTTATCCAATGTTTTGTCATCTCAGTCTAATGGGACTACATGGACAGCGCCCCTCCCTTGCAGTTCTCACCAACAGACTTCCCCAATTGCTGTTTGTTTTTGTTGGGGGGTTGGGAGGCTGTGCGGGGTGTTGTGGCTTTGTTTGTCAGTTAGCTTTCTTCTGGTTGTAGGAATGTTTTTCCTCTGCATCAATAATGACACGAAAGTGCTTCCAAACTGGAGACTAAGTTTTCAAGTCTAAATGCACTAAATGTTTTTGATCAATTACAAATGCAAACTTGGTCTCAGAGTGAAAAATCAACCCAAATTCCTTTACTTTTGATTATGCAGAACACAGTAAACTGGAGAGACTTCTTAAAATCACTGTTAGGACTCAAGTTTCTTGCAATCCATAACAAACAACTATACGGTGCAAAATGGAATCAGCAGTGCAAGCAAAAAGATCTTAGTACTGAGATGGGACCAAGCATCAGTTGAAGTATCAGAGGATAGGTAGGCTCCCAGGCATTGTGAATAAATGTTCTCTCCTCAGTAGCACAGAAGCTTTGCATGTTTGGTTTTGGAAAACTGATTGTTCCTTAGAAAACATAATTCTGAAATTCCATGGTTTTTATAGGTGGTAGCAAGACATAGTAGAATAAGACAATTAGAGCTAGTGTATTTTTTTTAACACTTGCTCAAGATCTCCATCCCACTGTGAGGGCATTCTTGAAAGAGGGGATGCAGCTCTTTCAAAATTTGATGTTATCCAGAAACCTTTAAGACAGTTTTAGTTAATGCCAATGTAGTCATTCTGCATGAGATTTCCATCATGCCTAAAGAAATGAGTGGATTGTGAGAAATCCACCAGCTGTGTCTTAGAACATAATTCTTTTTCAGAGAAGAGTGTTATGATGACAGGCAAATACTCTTTACCCCTACAATGCTGTCCATCTACCCACTCTTGAAGAAGATATTTAATGTCCTTTTTCTCTAGCCCATCGAGGTCCCTCTGGATGGCAGCGTGATCCTCTGGCACAGGAGCCTTTCCTCCAATTTCAGTTTCATCTGTAAACCTGCTGATGGGCCACATAATCACCACCCTCTGGTGCTGACCACTTATCATTTTTCAAGTCAGCTCGTTGTCTGTTCATCTAGCCCAATCTTCATCAGCTTCTTTCTGAGAATCGTATGGAAGACAGCCTTAAAAAGGTCCTTACTGGGCTCTGCAAAGTAATGTCACCACATACAGGAAAAAAACAGTCAAGCCGTCATCATCAGTCTCAGCTTAAGAGCACTCAAATTTATATTACCATAAGAGAGGAGTGTAATAACAGGCTGTGGTTGTACTCATATACGACTTTGCTTAAGGAGTGTAGCTCAGTTACTTTGACTTTATATAACTAGAGGGCTAATCATCTTGGTGGCTTCCTCTCTTCTTGCTTTTCAATGTTCTTCCTGGGCTGAAAACTTCAGAGCTGGACATAGAACCCCAAGAGTGTCTCCGCAGAGAGGAGTAAAAGGGTAGAATTCCCTGCCTTGCACTGCTGGCCATGCTGCTTTGGATGTAGCCCAGGACACGGGTGCCCCTCTGGGCTGTGAGCGCACATGGCTGGGTCATGTCCAACCTCACCCACCTGCTCACTCAAGTCCTTCTTGGCAGGGATGGTTTCAATCTATTCATTCCTGAGCCTGTATTGACCAGGGGTTGCCCCAACCCAGGAGCAACACCTTGCACTTGATCTTGTTAAACCTGGTAAAATTCCACAGGCCCAGCTCTTAAGCTTGTCCAGGCCCCTCTCAAAGGCAGGTGTTCTTCACGAGTTTCAACTGCACCACTCAACCTGGTGACATCTGCAAATTTGCTGAGAGTGTGTTTGATCTCATAATCTGTGCCATTAAGATAATATTAAATAGCATTTGTCCCACTACAGACCCCTGGTAACTTCTCATGAACTCAGAAAAGTCAACAGATCAAACTTGAGGCACACAGAATATTTCTGTGCTTAGATGCTGAAAGACCTAAAGCAGTGAGCAATGTCAGGGTTTCAAGTAGAATGCAGAGGTGCTCTAGTCTGCTTGATAGTTTGATATTTTTAAAGCAATTTCTTCAGTCTCAAAAAGTGGAATTGGGTAAATAAAGGAAGCTACATAAATAAATACCTAGTCAAGAATAAAAGCTTCTTTGACTCAACTAAAATCCAGTTTATACTGCCTAGTCACAATTAAACATGCCATTTAAAACTCATTAAAGTTATATAAAATTATTTACATTAAATAGTAATTACTCTACACAAATGATCTGGAGACCAGTAATTATTTATGGAAGAAATTAGAAAATGAGTTAAAATAATAAAGATCTAATGATTTAGTGAGCAAGTTGCTGACAGCCAACAAACCATGCAAAGTGTTCTGAATAAATTATCTTTTTAATTATCATCGGCTCTTATGTTTGGTTTGATGTCTAAGTGGAACAGTTGTGTTTATAAAATACAGTGTTTTTACAAATAACATAGAAACATAAAGTGACCAAGAATCCTTAAACACTTGATTATGAGAATAACATAAATTGAAGTTCTGAAGAAGTCATTCGATTCCCTCACTGTGATATTCTTGTTATTGACTTGGGTTTGTTGGTTTTTTTTTTCATCTAAAATGAGATATGGTCTGTTTTCCAAGACCAAGTAATAAAAACCCTATCATTTCAAATAATGGGATCCAATGTTTAGTAAATTTGGCATTAAGTTTGAAAAAAACCTGTTTGCATTATAGATATTCAGAACTCATTCAGGAGAAAAATATGTGTCTGTTACTGAGCAAAATTAGAATGGTTTCCTAATGTGGAAGTATTTCTTAACTGTGTTTTACAAAAATATTTGGTATCACATTATTGAACATCATTTCACATTCCTATTACATTATTTTTCCAGCAAGATTAAAAAAATGTCCTTTCCTGAGTCACAGTTTTAAGACAATAGGGCACAGTTTAGGGACCAACTTGTCAGCTATTATGTCACCTTATGTCTTATTCAGAACTGCTTTGATGGTGGGCACTGTGGACACCATAGGCATATATGGGTGGATCCTCAGAAAACTGTAAAGTGTCAAAAATTTCTATATCTGAATTGACTCTCCATCAAATGGGCAGTAAAAACTTATTTAATCAGTATTGCTTTTACCTGTTTATTAATTTCTTATACAGAATAAAATTTACAGTAATTCATAACAGAACTCATTTATTTCTTCAGTGCTCTTTCAATAAGACTGAGTCGCACAAGAGCTTTCTAATGGAGCTTCTCAGAAAATTTATGACCAAAAAGAAATTTCCACCTATTTGCATTTTCTCAAAGCTGCTTTCAGTCTGATACTGAGTTAATTGTTATTTCTACATAGGAAAGAAACCAGAATTTTTTTTTTCACAAGTCATTCTGGACAGAACTATAATGTGCAGGGAGTTATACAACAGATTATTTTCCTGTTATTGACACCCAAAGCAAAAGATTTCTAAAACTAAGAAGAAAATTTCCAGTTGTAGAAAGAAACCCCAGTTTAGATATTTCTGCTGGGCTGTCTGTCTGAACTTAAAACCAACAAATCAACAAAAGCCTTATTTTTTTGTTGGAGGACTGGTTAAGGAGAACTATCACCAAAAAAACCAACCATTTAATCTTACTTAGAGTTTATTTGTATTCCTCATAAAGGTTACCTTTTTCATCCTGATGGGGATGGAATTTTTTTTTTAAGTTCATGTTTATAAATGTATTCCTATGCTGCAAAGGATCAAATCAAATGGAACAGCTAAGGAGATAAGTGAGAGAAGTAATGATCATTATTTGGGGCAGAGAATACCATCACAGAAAAATTTAGATAAGGAGACAAACAGGAAATTTAGAAAAATCTTTTCTTCTGCTTTTATAGGGAAAGCACAGAAGAAGACAAGAGAAAATAAAGCACTAGAGAGTGTTTGGCTGGGTGCTTTTTTTTTGTCCAAATAGTATAATAGTAAAATACCCAAGAGATGAAGCAGAAATCTCAGTCAAAGCCTCATCCTGACACATTTGAGGAAGTGTGATATTGCAAAATATCATACTGAATTCAATCTCATACATGACCATATTCAAAACATGAGATGCTGAGAATCAACTAACCACTGAACACCAACTACATTTGCTGGTGTTACCAGTACTATACCTCTGCAGAGTGATCAGTTGGAAACTCGTTCACAAAGCAAGAAGAACTTTGACTCACTGTCCTCACAGACTCAGGCTCTGTATTTTGTTTCTTAATCACCTTGAGAAACTGATTATGTATCTTCTTGAAGCCTGATAGTGCCTAAAGGAAATCATTTCATTCACTTCAGCAGTCCTTTCACTCTAACCTCAATGTTCTTTCAAGGAAGTTCTATTGATATTTTCCTTCCTATTTAATACATTATGGTGCACTTAGAACCAAAGTAAAACAGTAAATAAAGTAAGACATAAATCAATAATATAGGAAAACAGACTCTGAAGAACCTCAAAGACAGAAGTTAGTAAGAAGACTAATCATAGAATTAACTGGGTAATAATAAACTTATTAATCTAGCAATTTCAGCAAAAAGGATTCTGAGTTCAACAAATTTTGCAGAAGCTGTGCCACACTGCAAAAAGCAGTCCCCTTTTCTTTTCCAGGAAAGAAAGCAAGTGTGCATGTGATACTAAGTACTTAGGCCTCTTCAAATGATGTTTGAGTCTCTTTTGCAAAGATTTCTGTTGTGACTCCAGAGCAGATAGACAAGGAGTTATTCAGTCCCATCAAGTCAAATACATTTCTGTGTACACAAAAAAACCACAGCTATTTATAAATTTGGTGATCTACAGAATATGGATGCATCAAAGTTTAAGAACCGTGATTTCAACTTCAAAACCTGAATTCTGCTCTAGTTACACTTTAGGTCCCTCTATCCCTTCTTGGTTCTCCCATGACTGACAAAGTCAAACCCAGATGATCCTACCAAGATTTTATCAAGCTCAGGACCTAAAACAGTCATAAGGTACAAACATGTATATCAGACTGTCTGCCTACTGTTGAAATTTAGGATTTCAAGACAATATAGCAATGGGCTTGAAAAGTATGTCTATTTTTCTTACCTAACTAGCTCATTGTTTTCAAGAATAAGAGCATTTTGTTTCAAAATCTTTAACAAAACATACCTCAATTTCTCTATTTTAGCTATTATTTTTAAGCATGCAATTTTCTAAAGACCCATTCAACCAACAACCTCTACAGCTGCATTTTAAGCAACAGAGTAGTTTCTTTCTATGGGGGAAAAGGATTAGTATTCGCTTGTTTTGCCATGTCTGGGTTTTATTTTATGGGAGAAATAATAAGAAACCAGTGTAACTGTCTGCTGGCTTATTTGGTCACCATAAATGAAGTTTAGATTTCAGTATTGCAAGGGCAATCCTATTACTAAATCTTTTCCATGGGAAATATATTAAAATATATGATGAACCTTGAATGCTTCTAAGTGTCTTAAGGGATATTTTCTCAGTCTTTGCGAATCCTTCAATTCATCCTACAAACATCTAAGCCACAAATACTCTTTTCCAGAATGTAATCTGTCAAGCCAGTTACTTTATTTAAAGCCAAGAGCAAAATCGATCAAATATAGCTCTCATACTAAGAACAATTATTGGAAAAGTTATAATTACAAAACTTATACCAAGAAAATACTTTTATTTAATGATTTTAGGTATCTACCTATATATCACAAATGTGAGTTCATTCCTTGCCTGCCCTTCAGATTCGCTTCTGTGTATGTTCATTGCTTACTCATGCTTCACATTGACAGTTAATAATCTCATGGATTTGCTTACTTGTTTCAGGAGAATCAGTCATGCTGAGTCAATCCAGAAAAACCTCTGTCTTGCAATCCAAACGTCTCTTAAACTGGCAAAAAAATCTAAGGGGCAGAGGGCTAAAATAACACATTTCCTTTTTCCTAGTCATATAAAACTTCTCAAGTGTGAAGAAATTTTAAATGCCATCCATTACCTCAGCCAACAGCTCTACTCAACTCCTTCATAATAAATGCCAAAGCACTCACAATGGAACTAACCTGCATTTTGCAATCTACAGTGTAAGCACTGGCAGACTACATAAGCTGTGTGACATAAGATATATGCCAGCGGTAGCTAGACTGGTGCAGCCAGTCTAGTGTTTGAATGTGCTCTGCATGCAGCAAAACTGTCTCTCCTCCACTCTATCGGGCTAAGAAAAGAATTACTTTCTAGACAAGACATTAATTGATGTCATTGAGTAATTTTTAAATTACCCTATAGACCTTTTGTGTTACCCTATAGGTGTGTTGCCATACATTCCCTCTGAAATGAGACAGTGGCCTTTCTAACTTAACTCAGTAATGAAAACTGTAAACTGATAATCTGTTAGATAACAACTAATCACAGCTGATCCTTCTTGTAGTAAGATGAATAATTTTATAGTAAGAGCTTTTCACAGCATGATAGAACATTTTGTACATCTGACTTAGGACTAAAGGTACTTTCTTGTCTAGGTGACTAAAATTTAATTGAATACAATGTCCAGCCACTCCATACATGTATAAAATAAAAAGTCCTTTGACAAAATTGATTAGAAAACAAAGAGGACATGTGTGAGGAGACTATGAGGAAAGACTGCTATTCCTTTAAAGGTTGAGGTGTTCTATTCAGAAACAAAACCTGATTAATCTACAGAATCTGTAAGAAAAGGTGGCGGGGGGAAAGCACAACTTTTCATTACTCAAATGCTTCCACTAGAAGACCATTTAGTTTCCTGGGGGAACACTACTCATAAGCCCAGAATATTCTACAGCCATACTTTTTCATTTAGACAAGACAATGCAATGCTAGCAATAACACACTCTCTTTCAAGTACTGTCCCATAATAATAACAAAAAGATATATTTTTACATGAACTTTTTACATGATCTTCAGAGTTTTGTACCAAGATGAATGTGTTCATCAGAGTTTTTGGCATAGGTAATGCTGTTCATTGACCACTTTCTCTTGAAATATCTGGATCCCATTGCTTCTCCACCTCTTAGAGATGAAACTATAATTGAATAATTTTAAAAATTCAGGATACCACTGTGCTGCTGAATGTGTAAGACCTATTTCAAACACCTTCAATGTCATCACAGAACAATCCTCCTTGAAGATTCCTAAAAGAATCAGTGAGAATCCTTTATTCCTCTGCTGTCACATGCATTTGCAGACAACAGAATTATCCTGCAGAGATAAGTGGCTAATCAAGCAGGTCTATAATTCACACATCAGACAATCACCAGTTTCTGCGAATAGATCTCACTGTTCTTAAAAGAAAATTACTACCCCTCCTGCACAGATTTCCATGAATCCCACCCCCAAAAAAGCAGCAAATGACAAACTAAATAATAAAATGTTAATGATCTTCCCCATGCAAGGCCATTCATTTCCATCTTTATCTCACCTGAAAAAGGTCAAATTGTCATTCCAGCTTCTCTTCTCAGTAGTCAGCAAGTTCAACAAAATTCAAATGTCTTGTAAATGAAATATAAATATAGTATTCTGACCCTAACCCTATGGATCTTTTGGATGCTTAGCCTTCATTTGATTATTCTTCATCATTCCCCCCTAAACTTTTTTCCTCAGGTCCTTCAAAGAGAGACAGAGAGAGAAAAAGATTTTGCTAAACTTTTACATACACTGGAATATGCAGAGATTCAAAAATATCTGACTTGGATTTTCTCTTCTATAATTTTCAACCCTCTAAAAGCAGTAGCTAACACTGTGCATGAAAATGATGGATTTCTAAAGCTAGCTTCGCTTCAGAAAAGAAAAATTCAGAAAACACAAAAAAAACAAATCAAAAAATTAGTTACCTTCCTGTATTAATATAGGGCTCTGGCCATCCCTACTACTAGACAGTCATCAAGAATACCAGAGAGGACTTGGCCTCAGCTGTTTGTACAAAAAAATCCTTTTACCTGCACTTATAGATTTGTGCATTGGCATAGCCAAATAAAGCCTTAGAAGTCATTATCTTTATTTTAGCTTATCATACATTAATTTATTTGATGATAAATGAGGTATGTGTTCAGACTTATTATTCTGTAAAAATCAGTTTTCCCCGATCAACACTATAAGCAGAATAATAAAGCAATAAATGATGAGTAAATATGAAACTCATAGCCTGATTTGATTGAGTTGTTTACTACTCTAGGATTCCAAAGGCATTTATTTCATAAAGGCCTGCATATTAGTTAAAAACTGAATATTCACATGATCACATGCCCCAGTGTCCTGGGTTGACTAT
>VZTZ01024264.1:295513-322078 GCA_013400955.1 Drymodes brunneopygia | reverse complement strand
TACCCAACCTAAACCTCCCCTGAGGCTTGGAGGGGATTGTTGGTTTTGCTTTTTTAAAATTAATCTCTACTCCTTCAAATTTAGGGCAATTCTTTAGGATCTCAGAGTTTTCTCTATTTGCAATCATGAGGTAGAATTCATTGCAATTTGATAAATTTGAAAAATAAATAAAATTATTCTTTTCAATTACAGAAATTACTGAACTGCAAGTTGTGACAAGTTTAGAGCCAGGAGCACTTGAAATAATCTCCTGTGCAAGAGAAGACCCAGCAGCTGCACTTCCTTTAATAAAAAACCCAAACCACATTTTCCCAATTCTTTATACTGCAATTACTGCTGATTCTCTGCTGACATTTTTCAATCCAACCAGCAAGAAAACAGCAGAATTGCAGCAAATTCCTAAATCCCATGGTTTGGGGTGAGGGAGTGTGGATGCTCTCTGCCTTCAGCTGACTTGTATTAAATCATCCAACTTTCAGCACAGAAGTTGTGTGTGAAGAAAACAGATTATTCAAGAGATTCAGATTATTCAACTCAACACCCAAGTGAATTTGCATTCTTGACTGCTGCAGCACAACAGGAAGAAGCAGAAAAATACCAGGTCTTGGGATTCCAACAACAACTATCACTTGTTTCAGTACATGCTACTGATAACTACTGACAACTCTGTGAAAATATTGAAGCCACATGAGGCAAAAATTTAAAAAAAAGGTGATTCAGATTTTCCCAATAACAGCTTCAGATTTTGACCACATTCCCTTCACTCTGTATCTGGTCTTCTTTCAAGCCCCTTTTATTAATTCTTGACACTAAAAGGACATTCCCTCAGTATTCTAGAGAAATTCCTATTAATTAAAGCTAATTAAGCACATTAAAAACATGTGAACACCAGCAGTAACCTCCTCAGTCAGTGCCTGACAGTATTTGCTTCACAGACCTACCAGGATTTCAGAGGTTTTAAGAACTTTAGGAAGAATTTCTTCATGAAAGCGGATGCCCAGGGAGGTGGTGGGGTCACCACCCCTGGAGGTGTTTAAGGAAGGACTGGATGTGGCACCCAGTGCTTGACAAGGGTCACAGGTTGGACTCGATGATCTCCAAGGTCTTTTCCAACCCAAATGATTCTGTGATTCTGTGAACTGGCACTCGGTAACACTGACACCCTGTTTTCAAACTGCAAAAACAGTTTATTGCAGTGTCAATGGCTTCAGATGGCCACAGCCACCAGGAAGGACCTCCATCATCAGTAAAAGGAATATTTGTCTTTTGGTATCCTTTCAAATAAAGTGCAAGCTGCCCAAAAATACAGTGGAAAATTCATCACTGTTCATTGAATTGAAACCCATCAGACAGAAGCTTCTGGAGGTTTTTGAAACCACTTAAACTCAGATGCACTACAGACATCACTCAGACAAGAAACTGCTTAATGCAGTATTTGTGTGTGTGAGCAGAGCAGGGGCACTCACTGCTCATTAACAGAGTGCTCCACGGAAAACAGGAATTGTTCTCATTATTCATTATTAATTATATACACAAAACATGCCTGCCAGTAACAAGAGACATATTTCCAACAAAACTACTGCCATTATTATTATTATTATTATATTATTATTGTCTTAATAAAGTCATTCCTACAAAAGCAAAACCATTCCTATATTTCAACTGAAGTATTTTGCTGTTTTTTTCTTTCATTTTGTAATAAAGTCTTGTCACATAAAGTCAAGTACAAAAGTTGGAAAGACATTGCAGCCATTTTCAAAACTGCAATTCTGCACCTACAGCAATGAATTGCATTTTCATTTTCACAAAAGGTGCCACGTTAAAATAACCATTATCACCCTCATCCAATAGCTTTTCTACCTTTAACATGGCTTAACTCTTTAATCCATTAAGAATCAAAGTTGACCAACAAAATAAGTTAGGCTTCGAATTTTTGGACATTATATTCTTGTCCATGTGCAGTACATACATAAAGTGAATTTCCAAGACCAAACCCCAAACTCCAGCCTGGAAGGATCCTGAATGAGTCATTTATACCTTGAGCTACTAAGGGAAAAGCAACTTTTCTCCCCAGCTAACTCCTTCTCATCTACCCTCTTTCTCCTTCTCCTTTTCCCCTCTTTTTCTTTAAGCAGCACAAACATGCAGCACATTAAAATTCTGGCATAATTTGCTGCTTCCTGAACCCAAGTCCCCTAAACTCCCTTCTTGTATAAATCTTTCCCCATGAAAGGTCACATGGCATCTCCTGCTCGCCCTTGAAATTCCAGAAGCGAGCAGTGAATGCAACTTCCATTCCAAATTAATGAGGGCTGTGATAAACTCTGTCTTTCCCCTTCCAAAGCCCTGATAAAAGTGCATTGGAGCACTAAGCATTGCTGACATGCAGAGCTTTGAATGGAAGCACTTTGGTGATCTGCTACAAAAGGAATCATCTTCAGGCCTGAAGAAGAAACCACAGAACACAAAGAAAGAGCATCAGCAGTTATGCCATGGAAAACAGTTTAAAACTACCACTGGAGATGCTACAAGTAAAGGTAATCAATAATTTCAAGTTTCAGAGTTAGGAACACACTGTCAGGGCAAAAGATGCTCAGACAGGTGGCAGAGCACAGGACCTCTCATCCTTTTCAAAACAGGACCTAAAGACATCACTAAAATCTGCTCTGAAGGAAAACTCTTTTCATGTCAAGGTTCTCAACTTGAACCTTGCAGAAGTTTTAAACTCCTCAGGATTCTTGTCACTTTTAAGTGATTTGGAAATACTTTTCATGGAAGCATGAAGACAACTCATGCTCCATCTTGGGAACTGAAATGTACCTGAGGCCTCCTTGTACCTTTAAAAACATCACCACAGAAATCTCAATACCAGAAGACAGAAAATATTACAGAAAATATTTCCATTTTAACTCAGTCCCTGTTCAGAAGTCAGAGCAGAAACAAAAGCAATCAAGAAGCCAAAGGAGAGCTAAGATTAAAAACATAGAAAGAAAAATGTTTCTTTGATAGGCCTAAAATACATGGAATTCTGAAAAAAAATCCATCCAACCCCCAGCTGCACATCCCAGGCCATGTGCACCTCAAAGTTTGAAGCAGCCTGAACATGGAAGTTTACATAAAGAGCATTGAATTCTGATTTATTCAAGAGAATAAAAGACTTTATTGCAGCCCAATGGCCACAAAAGGTTAACCAAAATGCTGGTAAGGTTTGGGAAGATGGAATGAAGATTGTTCATCTCAATCAGCTCAAAGAGATGCAAGCAACAATCCCGGGAATCGGAGTGGTGACACGTTCTGGAGGCTGGCCACGTTATCAAGGATGCAACAAATAATGGGGTAAGGCACTCCCCGGGCTCTTTGCTTTGTAAACAGGAAAAATTTGTTGAACTTAGCAGGAAAAAAAAAAGTAGCATTTCAATCTTCACCCAAATGTATTGGCACTGCTTGTCAGGATGACCTGAAATGCTTGGGATGGTCCAAAATCCTGAATGTCTTGGTGATTTGCAGAGCACAGAGAAAAGGAGCTGCACCCCAAAGATGTACAAGAAATGGACTCCATCAATACCACCCAAACGTCAGGTTGGCACTTTATTTATGCAGGATCATCCTCCCTGCTATTGCAACAGATGTTTTCTGGGCAGGCCAACACTCTCCTTGCTCCTGACTATCAGAAATCATTCCTGTGCTTTGTAAATAAAGGAGGGAAATATTCTAGCTTGTGTTTTCATTAAGGTAAAGTGGGAATAGGGCAAAAAATGCCATATCTGAGTCCACTAAATCAAGAGGTGTTTCTGCTGAAAGGAGGTTGGCCACTGGTACTCAGGAAACCTCTAAAGCAGATCTTCCAGGGGAAATTCACATTTAGGGATGAACTTCATCCAGTGGGGTTGTATCAGTGCCAAGTGAAATGAAAACAGATAAACACCATAAAAAGTAGAAGAGGAAGGAAAGGGAGAAAAGGGAAGCAGAATGAGGAGGAAGGAGAGGGAATAAATAGGGATGTCACAAACAGCAGCACAGCTTAGAGGCCCTTGGAGCTGCTGAGTGTGACACAGCACAGCTGGGGCTGCACACACAGATCTGGGCTCCAGCAGCTCCAAACCCTGCTGAAGGAACGTGCTGAGCACCAGAACTCAGCTTCAGCCTTGGGAAAGTGTCAGTCCTGCAAAGAGCTGCCTCGTGCTGACAGCCAGCTTGACACAAAGCCTTGGTGAGCAATGAACTCGCTGACACTTCTCCAAGTTCTGGAAAAAATTCCTTGGTTTTGCTGCCCTTGCAGCTCTCATCTTCCAGAGCTCGTGTGGGAACTCCTGCACCAGCATGAGCTGTCCTTTAAAAAGCTTCTCTGACCTATGGAAGTGTCAGCTGCTCCTGAAGAACCCCCTTGATCCCATCATCCTGCACCTTTCACCAGGACTCCAATTCCCACAATATTTTATCTGGATAAAAATAATTATTTTATGATTTGTTATATTCATAAAATTATAATTTATTAGTTTTATAAAATCATTATTAATTATAATAATTAATGCAGCTTGGCTGTAACAGCTGCACCTCAGGACTCTTCCTTCCAAACAACATAACACACTCCTGGACAAATATTTTTATTTTTGCTGGGTGGACAATAACCCACCAGTTATTGTCCACCCAGCATGACAATGCTTCTGCAAAAGCCTTAATAAAGATAACAGACAAGAAAACAACAATCAATGTCAAATAATTTCCAAGGAACTCCCTACCCAATGGTTGGCATAATATTGAAGAAATGGGGAGAAAAGCTTGGGCAGCTGGCAGGGAGAAAGTTTCCTGCTCACCAACAATTCCCCTTCTTGTTTGCAAACAAATCACTTGTGCATAGGAAGGGAAGAGCAGACTTCCAAATAAACACACTCTGTGTTAAACAAAAAGACTTCCCAGCTGTCCTGGAGAAAATATTTGTTCTTTATTTTCAAGGAAGGTATAAAAACCAGGATGCCAAAGCCATACTCAGCTTTGTACTTGAAATCAATGTCTTACATGTTTTTTAAAAAAAGGACAATGTAGGCAGCTTCTCAGTTCCAACAAATTATGTTTACTTGCCCAGATTTAAAAGTATCCCTGTCCTATTTACTAAATATGATCACTGTTTTCAGTAAGTTATCTTCCTTCTACAACCATCCTTTGGACTTATCTTTAACTGATACACCAAATGAATTTTAAAAAGCTCCACTTTGAAATTTCCTGAACATAACTGTAAGATTCTAATTTTACCAAAACAATTTTACATTTTCAATATTGTTATTTTGACATATTAATCAGCACCCATTTCAGCATACAAAATTTGGATAAGTTAAAAAAAACCAGCCTGCACAAATACATTTCTTATACCTTTTTTAGACTTTTTGTATGGTTGTTTTTTTAACCAAACACAGGTGGCAAGGTTAAAATCAGATTTCAGATATTTACACTCCAGAGATGCAAGTAGCTGTTACTGTAATCTAATTTTGTGGAGTATAACGAAAAGTTATTCATACTCTAAAATTCAGCAGAGAAACAACTTCATGATAAGGCTTTCTACATTTTCTCTTTAAGAAGTCTGTTCATGTGCTAAAAATTATTTTTCTACATCATTGTATAGGAGTATAATAGGTAAAGGAGATTATAACCTATAACAGTTCTTCAGTATCAGTATTTATTTACAGGATTCCTGAATATGAAGATCCAGCTCTAAATGCAATACTTAAAACACACCCTAGGGATGTTGGTTTACTGTTTCAGTACAGTCATGTTTTATCCTCTACTATGGTTTGGGTTTTTTTCCTATTATGTAATTTTTTTTCCCCAAGGAGCAGAGGATACAGAGATAATCAGGGCCATGGGATGGGAATCCCACATTTCTCATTTTCCTGCCTGTCCACTGTTTGTTCAGATACACAAAATAACTTCTGGAAGTGTCTAATCGTGTTTGGTGATAGCCAGAAAAAGTCATAATTAGCTCCGTGAAGGGCACCATACAGAGGACAATACTAAACAAAATTCTGGCCCTTTCAACTGAATATGGAAATATGCTACTGTGCTCTACTGAAAATGCAAATAATATGGTTTAGGGGTTTTTTAAATCCTCCTGACCCACACTGGTGTGAACACTGATAAACAAGGTCAGAAAGCCAAGACAAAGAGAGATTCCTTCTTGTGACACCCTAGGGGAAAGTGAGAGTCACATGACAAAGTAAAAAATAAAATGATGCTTCAAGTGATTTCATTCGAAGTGCCATCTACAGAACCATAATAAATCATTTCTTTTGAAAATCCACATATCTGATCAGGAAATTAAAGTTTCAGGGCCTGCAGAATATAGGAAAGTTGCAGACTAAACCCTCAACAAAAAGTCTGAAGAAGCTTCCTAATACTGAGGTGCTATTTTCATTTCAAAAAGTGCTCATGAAGAATTTAAAGTAAGAGAAAAAAAAAAGTTGAAAAACAAAGTAATAACAGCTACCAAAAAAATAAAAAAGGTCAGGATGAGGGGACTCTCAAGTTCAAGAAATTCTTTCAAAAGACCTGGTCTGCTTGGGAGAGTAAATTAGGAGGAGCTGGGTATGCAGCATGGAATAAGCCCACACCAAGTTTGGGGTTGGGTCTTGTGTTGTAAAAGATGTGTAAACTCTTGGACAAAGACATTTTTTCTAAGGCAAACAAGGAGACTTCCCCTGAAGCCAATGGTCTGAACAAGTGGCTGTCCTTGAAATTCAGTCAAAAAGTAAGGAGCTCTCTTCATCTCATGAAACAAAATGTCTCATAAAAAGGGATTGGAAAGAACATTCCCAAAAGGAAAGACCAAGGTTTCGTGCCTATTGTATCTCAAAATAAAAAGTGGAAACAATGACAAGCAAATGGGTTCTCAAAACCTGTGTAAAATTACATTTTCCCTGTTAACAATCACTGAGCAGAACACAAATATTTTTTGCTTGAAAAATTGTACAACATCATTTAGACCTTGTCAGAAGGACTTCAAGCAAATACTCAGACTGCAAGAGGAGTCTTATCCCTACCCCTTTCTACCTCTGAAAAAAAAGATAAAATTAGATTACCAGTGTGAATTATCACCTGAAAATTCTGCTGATGAGGAAAACTGTCACTGTGCAAGACCAAGTGTGTCTCCTCAAGCGTTGACTTGTTCCCAAGGCACCAGAGAGTCGGACAGATCTAATTAACAGGGAATGCAATGTTGCAAAAGAGTAAGCAAAGCCCTTCCCAGAGCAGCCTGATAACTGCATTTCAACGTGGGGCTCACCAGCACATGGTAAGTGAGCAGAGAGGACAAAAAGATGATTCTGGACAGATTTTTCCATCCCATGAGGAAAAGCAAGCACAGCACCAGAGGGCAGTTCTAGCTGCACCAAGTTCACATCTCTATTTTTGAGGACTAATCTTTGCTGCAAAGCAGACATCTTTTTTCCTGTTTTTTTTTAAGGAGAGCCAAGGGGAAGTAATGCAAGAATGCACTGTTTTAAATATAGAAAGTAAATATAGGAAGCAAAAATGTAAGGTTCAGAGTTAATATGCAGTGCTTAGGTACTCATAATTTCCAATTATGAGTATCTAAGATAACTATAAGATAACATCCTTCAGCTTTAATTTTTCCCAGATTAGCTTGACCTTACAAATAGGTGGGGTCCTTTTAGTTAAATTCATTTAGTTCATTATTAAATTCCAATAGTGAAACAGAATCATCTCATTATCCTGGGCCAGCATATTTAAAGAGAGACTTCAATTTGCAAGTTTTTGCCTACTGATTTCCCTTCAGCCTAACACAGCTGCTCTCAAATGACATTTTCCTTGCGCCAGATGTCAGGACACAAAATGAATGTTTCAATTTCTAAAATATTTTCCATCATAGTATCACACCACTCCTGGCCAAAGACAGATGACCTCTCAGAACAGGGACATCCCCATTTTATACTCAGTGGAAGATTAATTACTGAACACCAAAAGTGACAGCACTACAGCTACTGATGTCCAACTGCAGGATCTCCACTAAGGGTTTAAGTCCCTGTGTCCCCACACAGATAAACCCTTACAAAAGCCATTTTTATTCATTACTGCTGTTGCCACAGAAAACAATTCTTGCCATAACCTGCTCTCAACTGTGGCCTAATAACAGAGATTCTTCAATAAATAATTCTCAACAGTTTTGTGGTATTTTTATGCAGACCACATAAAGAACATGGAGAAGAATTCAGGGCTGTGACAGGCTCTGCAGGGTGATTCTCCAAGAACATTTTTGGTTATGCAGTAGTTTTGAACACTCTTACATGCTTCTGAATTCCTATCAGGATGTCAATTAAATGATTAATTAAAATATGAATTTTAAGTCACAGAAAGCCTCACAATTCAGTTGCTTGACACAGAATAAGGCAAATTCCTGGGACTGAAACAGTCTTCTGCACTCCACACATAATATCAGGAAACACCAGAGATGGAATAACTCTCCAGGAAGTTTACTTACCAAGAACCAGAACCTAAGCAGTGCTGAGCCTGGAGAGCACGCTGGAGAACCCACAGTAAGGAATGCATTCAACCAGTCTTGAAAAATGAGGTACATAAACGAAAGACCACAAGGCTGAGCAAGGCCTTGAATTTTCTCTACTCTTTCACTCAAAACAAAAATAGCATAAGGTCTAAATATCAAAATTTTCTCACCTATATAAAAAGAAATGGATTATCAGTGACATACACAGTCTTTCCTTGGCCTGGAAAGATTTTCAACAGTGGAAGCAGAAGAACATAAATATGGCCAGACACCCTGATGTAATTGGGAGCTTATCCAAGAATGTTTGGCTGCAAACTCATTAAGGAGCAGAAGAGCCTCCAGTTGCTGTAGGAAGAAAAACAGATTGATACCCCACTTTCTACATTGTAATTAGAATCTGCTGCTCATGGTTTAGGAACAAGACATCTCAGATTTACAGATGAGAGTTTCAAGCTTCACTTGAGCGAATTGCTGGCAAGCAAATTTCCACGCACCTATCCCAAATCCCAAACTGCTCATTAAAAGAGAAATGACTGCCCTGTGCTGCCTGTCAATCTGGGATTAGGCAGGGAGGTTGCCCACCCATTTCCAGGAGTGCAGAGCCTCCACAGCACTGATGCAAAAAGTCTCTTCCAACCACGACCGCAGCCCTTGCACAACATCATTGCAAATGAGCTTCCCAACTGTCACGAAACACATCTGATGTCACTTTTTTGGAGGATTCAGGGAAGTTCAACTGCTGACCAGAATTATCACAACAAATCTGAACAATGTTGACCCACTCACCAAAAGAATGCTTGCCAGAAGGACTCAGAATGATTCCAGATAATTCAAGTCATCCGAGGTAACATTTGGTGGGGTGAGTCACAGAGGATAAATAGGCCATCTATTTTAGAAGGAGGACATTCTGATTTACCATGGTGGTTAGCTGAGTGTGCAAGCAGAACCAAACTCACAGCCTGCTATCAGTTCTATAGCAAAGAGACCTCACTCAGGACCAAGAACACATCCAGTCACTCCGCAGCTTGCACAGTGTTGAAGCTTCTGCACAACAGCTAACTCCACACACCACCATCATCCAGGACTCCTCACAGCTCCTGAAGAAATGCCCTGAAGACAACTTGGAAGAAGAAGTAGCTCTGTCTGGTTTCAGTGGGCAGGAAGTCAAAGAGGAACAGCTTGGTCACTTCAGGAGAGCAGCGTGAAATAACCTGACAGCCCAACTGCACTGAGGCAAAGGAACAAATGCCTGTGCTGAAATCAGCCTCGTGCTGCAAATGCTTCTGAACCTGGAAGGTTCAGCTGAGAAGGGTTAAAGCAAGTGTTCACCTCCTTAAAAAACAGGTATTCCCCCACTTACTCTGTGAGCAGTGAAGGAACAAACTCTGGAGGCCTTCAGGGACAAAATGCACTGGGTGCAGTTGCCAAGAAGTGAATTTCCTTGCAAGCAGCCTGAAAGGTGCTGTCCTGTAGATCCGTGGCTGCAGAAGTGCTGAGAACAAACCCAGCTCTGAGCTGGCACTCAGCACTGCCTGCACAGCAGCAAGGCCCTCTTTGTTTCTCACAAAGCTTTTCCTCACTTCTGCCCTTCCGATTCTCTCCCCAAAATCGCTGCAGAGGAGTGGGCAAACCCCTGGGTGGGGGTTTAGGCACACAGAAGATTCAGGAGGTTTATCAGATTCCCTTTCCAGGCTGCAGGCAGACAATCAAACATGACCACAAAGCATGGTTCCACTCCCACACTGAGGGACTCCTCCTCAGGAGGATCCTCTGTTTATTGAGGCAAGCTTCATCCCTGCAGTCCACCCTTCCCAAGAGTAAAATAATGGCTCTGACAGGCACTGCCCACTGGAAAGGTTCTGAGATACTCATTCATTGAAGGCGTGGAATTCTCATTGCAAAAGTAAAGATAAACCTGTTAAAAGTAAATTTTTACTATTTTTCCTTGTGAAAGTGTACTGTACAAATGTGTGCTGGCTGAATGCATGGTCTGTAGCCACAGAAAATGAACATGGGCTCTTGTGGAGGCAAATCTAGAACTCCCAGGGAATGAGGACAGCTGCTCCTGTCACAGTGGCTCCTTAGCTCCATTTCCCTGCCACAAAGCAGGAGAACACAGCACTTCAAGTGTACATTAACTTTGTGTTCCTGCATTTTACTGAACAACCCAATGCTGAACAAGCTGTCAAATTTATCACACAGACAGAGAGGGAATATCCTCCAAATGGACTTGTTAGGAGAGTAGCACCCAGGAGCTGGCTGACAAAAACTTGCCTGCCACTAAATGCTAAAGGCTCTGACTTTGAGTGGTATCAACTTGTGACATCCACAGGCTCTTCGATGCCCTTCCAAGAAGAAAATATTCCAAGGTAAAGCTCTTGCTCACTTTTGTTTTGATGGAAGATCAGTGGTGGAGTATCCTGACATTTCCATCTCTTTGGTAAGAGGGATACAGCACATGTGGAGTACAAGATGGAGTCAGCTCTCAAGTTGCAAAAGAAGTAGTTGGGAAGCCAGAACATCTTGGAAGAAGAACAAATATGGAACAACTTTCTGCCACTCTGAAAAGAAAACAACTCCCAGCTATGGAACACTCCATCTCCCCAAGGAAGAGCCATGCCAGATGCATTCCAGCTAAAGTGTCCATGTGTTTTCTCATTCTCCACGCATGGAGCATGAGTGTTCCATCCTCAGAGCCTGCACAGGGAAATATTCCCCTGTCTCAGGTTTGCCAGTGTAAGTGCTGTGTTCAAATTCATGGGAGCCACATTCAAATACACAACTACAAGTTCTGTAGAGCTTAAAGTGAAAAATGTATTATAAAAAAAAAAGGTATTAAAATTCTGAGGAAGCCCTCCTTCTGTTTATATACTAACTCTGTAGAAAAATTTTACCCAAAAGAGTTTTCACTCCTCTGGAACAAGGACAAAAAATTACAACCAGGGACAACTGTTCTGTACGGGTGTTCTCTGCTACCTTTTGTTCTTATTTTTGAACCCTGCAAGAATTTCAATGCTGAAACAGAACCAGATGTATCAGAGTAAGTCCTTTCACTCTGGCACACTCCAGCAATATTTGCTTTGTATGACTAAACATGACTAAACTTTAAATATTTAATCTGGGAGAGCTGCCTATCTATCAGTGACAAGCTGCAGTCACCAGAGAGAACACTTAAAAAAAATTTACAAAAAGAAAACTGAGGGGGGGGAAAAGGCTGGTCTAGGAAAGAAACCAAAGCCAAGACTCCACTCTTACCTCCCTAAATGAAAATTGCAACTGTTTCAAAGGAAAATCACTGGACAGGAGTTCAACTGTGGAAAAACTGATCATAAAATTCTTCCAGAAACAGGAATCACCTGTATATAAAGAGCATTTACTTAGGCTAGAACCATCTTAAACTCTAAGCTGTTAGTCCTAACACGCTGAAAAAAACCACAGGAGTGCTATAAATGATTAATGACTAGGAAAAGCAAGGATTGCTTCACTTTTGTATCTAACCCATATGCACATATTGCAAAATGGTGAAGAACTGTGGCACACCAGATTTGTTAGGATTAAAATGATGCTATCTACAAACAAAAATAGAATATTCATGTCTGCAGATCAACTTCCATACCCAATCCCATACTGGCTCTGGCTCTAGCACACCTTCTGTCTCATCATCCATGAGTGTCTACACGTACAGGTCAGCAAGAATTGCAATTAACTGGATTCAGCAAATATCACAATTTTAACACTCCACAGAGATGTTCAGGAAGTGTTCAGAATTGTCCCCCAGAATTACACACATGAGAGTGCACTCAACTGCTTTTATTCAGGTATCTACCACAAAACTGCAACTCAGCTATAAATCCTCAATGGGAAGTGGCACTTCTGTTTTTAAAATGCTAAAATCAAAATCAGAGCAAACTAGTCTGGCATTGTTTCACAGATTCCAGCCCTAGGAGGTTGTCACTGGGGACCTCCTGGGGCTACAAAAACCACTGTTTTTAATATGTAACCTCCAAACTCAAGTACTGTGCTATCATCCAGCCCTGCCACTACATGCAAAAGGATACTGAAGTGCAAAAGCCTTACAAACTCTGAAATTCTGTGGGATTTGCATGGGCAGTACAGCCTGAGCACCAAGTTGCCAAATTACTTCCAACTGCTCTTAAATGCATCCTTTCAGATCAACAACACAACTACCAAGAGGCAAGATCCCTGTGCATGCTGCAAGTGCCACACAGAACTGCTCCAAGATACCCTGCCTCACACATTATAACCTGAATTCAGTTTTTCAGTTCCAGGGTTGTCCTAAACCTACCAAAAGCTGCCACAGGATGGGACAGGCTGGAAGGGACCACAGGAATCATCTGCTCCAACCTCCCTGCTCGAGCAGGGTCATCCCAGAGCACAGGGCACAGGATTGAGTCCAGATGGTTCTGGAACATCTCCAGTGAGGGAGACTCCAAAACCTGTCTGGGCAACCTGTCCCAGTGCTTGGTCACTGCACAGGGAAGAAGTTCTTTGTCACGTTCAGGTGGAATTCCCTGTGCATCAGTTTCTACTCATTGCTTCTTGTCCTGCAGCTCAGCCCCACCGAGCAGAGCCTGGATCCATCCTCTGATCCTTCCCTCCAGACACTGATAAGGTTTCCTCTTCTCCAGGCTGAGCAGACCGAGCTCCCTCAGCCTCTCCTCATTGGAGAGATGTTGCAGCCCCCGAATAAACTCTGTCACCCTCCCCAGGACCTGCTCCAGGAGCCCAGAGCTGGGCACAGCAGCAGGCCCTGTCCAGCCGCACAGCAAAGCACCTCGAGGTGCACATGACGTTACCGAGCCCCGCTGTTAAACACCGAAACTCTTCCCTTCCACAGGGAGTTTTGACCCAAATTAGGAAAATTAGAGTCAATCAGTGTGCACTAGACACTCAACTAATGACTCAATGCCTACTGCAGAATACACAGATTTCCTGAAGCCTTTGGAGAGCCCTCATCACCTGCGGCACGGGGGGAACAAACCTGTCTGCGCTGTGGGAAGAACAGGATGCTGTGATCTCAGGCAGGCCCCTGCCAGCAGCCCCTGATAACATCACAGCTGCACCTCCAGTGCTCCCCACAGGAGAGAGAAGCACTCACAAGGTATTTGTATGTTCAGGACTGTCAGAGCCATTTCCACATGAGACACATGCCTTCTGAATTAGCAAAGTGTGCTGCAGCCTCTTGTGCTGGAACTGGAGAGCCAGAAGTATGCTGGATAAATAAAACATTTGGTAATTCAGCTGGCTGGGACAAAGGAATCAAAGAGGACCAAACAGATACTTGCCATGTCAGCCTCGTGCATTCAGACAGGTTTCACTACGCAGCTGGATTCCAGTGATACCTTCACATAAGGAGATTTCTCTAGCAGCAATTTACACCAGTTAAACTTTATTTATCAACCTGGCAGCCCAAGCTTTCTGAAGTAAACACAGAGCTCTGCACTTTAAGTACTCTTTGTCCTGCACAATGTCATCCAAGTCCCAGTTGTTTTCAGTCCATATTTATACAATGCTCAATTAAATGAGTTTTCAAACACTCTCTTCAAACTGTGTTTCCATTTGTTATCCAAAACAGGAGCCCTTAAAATACTGTTAAACCATTTAATGGCACACATACAAAATCCCACATGGCTCTTATTCCACGACATGTTTTTAATCCCTTCCTTAGTGCTCCCACCAAATATCCTCAGAGCAATTCATTCCTAGAGAAGGAATTACCACAGAGGTTCTCTCATATCTTATTTTATATTTTTACACAGAATTTTTATTTGCAACCTTTCAATAAATAAAATTTTTATTGTTTTAAACAGATATGCAAGCATTTTATGAAATGAGAGATTATGCCTCCTATAAAAGCAAACTCTTATTCTAGTCTGCATTGGCAATCGTCAAACATTGCCTGAATCACCCAAATAATGAATTTTTATACTCAGTATCTTTTCCTATAACACCACTAATATCATTAAGGTGGTTTCCTTACTACCTGAGACCTAGGACCATGAAAAACCACATTACAAGTTTGTGACCATACAAGATTAGCCTGCTTGAAATCCACCATCACAACTACCATGAGAATTTCTCATGGTTTTTATTCACCCTCACAATAACCCAAGTAATGTTTGAGGTCTTTTTCCCCAGCCCATCATTAACACTGAGGAGGAGGCTGGGGAAAGTGTATTAAGCTATAAATATTTCTGTTTCACAGGAGAGCATCAGGGTTTGCACAGAACTCTCCACTCTGTCAGTTCCCAAAGCTGAAAGCCCACTTTGTGCTGGCTCCATCCTGGAAGTCCCTGCCTTTTCCAAGCTCAGAAGGCACAGAGCACAGCAGGAGAGGGCAGCAGAGGCTGCTGCTGTGCTCCTGGACACCGCCTGGCAAGAGCAAACTCCAGTGTCTCACCTGCTAAGAAACAGCTCTGCATCTCAGGGGCCACATCCTGCACATCCTGACAAGTGCGTGGAGAAATAAGAAGAAGGGTTTGAACTTGGAAAAAAGGATCCTGAGTGCACTTTGTTTAGCTCACAGGTTTGCAGGGGGAAAATGCCTGTTCAGACTCAAACACTGTCACACAGTAAACCAAAATTTAATGTCTGCTAATATAATACACATACACTTGGCTCCTTCTTCACCCATAAATTCTGTACCGTGTTGAATCTCTCCTGTGATTTTGACTTTTAATGTTTTCCCTCTTCTGAAAAGGAAAAAACACCAAACAATCGCAGAAAACCTAGAACAAACTCAACCAAATACCAAAGCAAATAAAGATTTTGCAGTTCTTCTGAAAGCATTACCAGCACTAAATCCCCACTACTCCACAAAGAACATCCTCCAGCCAACTACCCAGAGCATTATGAACCACACAGAATTAACCAGGACAAATTAAAAACTCAACACATGATGAGCTTGCAGGCCATCCCTCCACAATCACTACTCCACTTAGCCAGTTTTCCTCTCTCAAGAACCAAGTACACCCAGAAACAGCCAGAGGTTCTGAACTGACTGGACAAACAGATTTTTGGGGCTTTACTGACTGGACCAACACGTTCAGAATGTTATCTCCTCAGGGAAGTGATGTGTTGTTAATGCCACTCATGATGCTGCTACAACAGGGACACCACTGCAAGTCTGAAGAACAGAAGAAAGCTCTTGAAGATAACACAGAATTTACTGAAAGTCCAAACACACCTGTCACTCAATCTGAGACACATGAAAAATGACTTATGATACCAAAAAAATAAAGCACTATTAGAAACGATGCTGAATAATAACTGAACTTGAATAATACACTTCCACAGAGTGCACAGCAGGGTACACTGCTTCCAGGCACTAGCACCCCATATTTTCTTTAACTTAAAAAATAATATCTACATTCTTGGCTAATTTCATGTTGTGAAATCCTGCATTTCACAGATTTCTGAACATCTACCCAGGTAATTTCAAAGTAATCATTTCTACCTCAAACCTTATTGCACTGTTAGTAAATGATGCACTTTATGGGCAGGACAGATTCTTATCTACAGAAGTGGCAAATTATCACATAAAAGCAATAGAAAAGAAAACAAAACAGCTATTAAAGGCAGTAAGTTTGAATTTCAGCTCAGAGAATGAGCTACAATGAGGCAGGGTGGGGGGAAAGGAGCAGCAGGGAAAAACAGGATCAGTAAGTCAATGAAATGAAATATAGGCTGCAGCATTTGTGATGCAAATTTGATAATAATACACTGCTCAATGAGCTTCATTCAAACCTGCTTTGTGATTCACTGTCGAACAAATAATTCTGGTGATTCATTAACGAAAGAATGAATGATCTAATGCTGCTTTGAAGTAGACAATGCACACTCCAGAGGAAGGCTGCCACAGGTTTAAAAGTAAACATTACCTTAAGAAATGAAACTTTCCATTTCTTTTCAGTTCACAAAAAAAAAGAATGGACTTAACTCCAAGTAATTTTAAGCATTATTTTTTTTTAATTCTCACCTATATCATGCTACTCTTAGTTTTACAGGTGATGCAATTACTCCTTATTAGCTTAAGTACAGATTTTTTTTTAGCAACTTCATGGATTCTGACGGGCTACCTCAAGGATTTCTCTACTGGATAAATTCCAATTTGAAGCAACTGCAACAGATTCAACTTCAGCAGCCCTCCTGGAGTTCTTCTGCATGAGTAAAAGTATCAGAATATTTTACATCACACAGCATTTTATAAAAGCAAGAAAAGAAACCCATAAAAGCTGCTTTATTACAGAAATATGCTGTATATTTCAACCAATGCATACCAGCACGGAGTTTTATTGTTTTCAGTAACAGCAAAAAAACCTAAGTTAGGTCTGAAAGGAAAAACACAGAAATATCTGTAAATATCTCCATACATACCAGCAAGTTTCATGATTAAAGCTTAGGCATTTGACCTAGACATTTTATAAAGAATAGCCTGGGGCTATTTATCCTATTTGGCTTGAATTGTTAGAATGTTTTATTTCTGGATGAACGGTAGATGTTTTCTTTCCCTCAGTAGCAATAACTTCCAATCATTTAATTACATTCTGGAGAACAGCTAATGCTGGAGCTCAACATGCCAAAGGCAGGACACACTTAAAAACTGGCTTCAAAGGACACAAATGAGTATCAGGAATAAAGGCAAAATTAGCTCCTGGTACACTGAGAATAATACTCAGTAACCACCTCCAGAGGACAAGCAAAATGACACAACCCGAGTTAACTACAAATCATCCTAAAATATGATTTCGCTCCCCAGTCAAGCTTAAACATTTAAACAGAGGAGGTAAACACTTTCTCTGAGCACAAAAGAATTTACTTTAAGAAATACCTTTCGCATTCTTCAGAATGCCTTTGGGATTGTACAAGGGAGCTGCTGCTTTCCAGTAGAGGGAAAGACAGGCAAGGTTCCACTCCTGATGAATGAAGAGCCTGACATGCGAGACTAACATGTCTGGAAGTAGTTGATTTTATTTTTTTTAAGAACTACTGAGCTGCAAACTACACATTGTTACAAACCACTCATTTTAACAGGTCTATAACACAACTTTGTTTCTAAGCTGCAGGTTAAATGCAAGCTCCTCCACAGTCTGTACAAATTGTTGCAAATTGCGTGGATTCTCTCTCCCAATGATGTGGGTTACCTGCACGTCTCCCACACTGTGTGTGCTTGGCCCCGAGCCCCAGAGCAGCAGCACAGCACCAGAGGGCAAGTGGGAGTTGGTTACGAGCCACCTTTCCACTTCCTTCACCCTTTGCCTGCTAGGAATGAGACCAATCCTCATGTTCTGCTCAAAAAGCCCAAGGGCAGCTCCCAGCCTTGCCCTTCCAGGGGCTCTCAGAGCTGAGAATTGCCAGGACAGCACAAGAGCTTCTCTCAGCAAGGATTCATCAGCTGTAAAATCACTGGGCATCAACACAATCCCAGCCCTCTGCCTTCCTTAACCTGACAAATTAAACACAAAACTCTTCTGCAACTGAACTCCAACCAAACACATCAGCTGGAGCAGCCACTGTCAAACCTCTCCTTTTTAAGTTAATGAATCCACTGACAACCAGGGTGTTCTATGTCACAGCTATTTCTGATGTCATGTGAAAGCTTCCAGCTTTATAATTCCAGAATAATCATCATCATCAGCCCTGAATTTCTCTCACTGGACCTGCAAGATCTTGTTGAACTGCTGTATTCATTAAGGAAATTATTTTTACAATGTAAGGAAAATGCCCTACACTTTCAGGTTTATCCTTTCCTTGCTTTTCCACCCCTCCCTACACAACCAGTGGTGCTGGGAGGATTGGAAGAGGAGAAAAAAAATCCCTTCACAACACAGACAAATCACACAACCTACATCTCTGTCACTGGAATACCTGATACAGGCACCATGAAAGGAAAAAAACAAATTGTTACAGTCTATTAGTTTGTTCAGGATGACAATATTTTCAGTTTTACCCAAAAATACATCCACACACAGCATATATTTTAGAAATATTTATGTTAAGTGTCTTATTTTTGAAAGAAGAAACGATTGTAAACTCAAGACTCAGAATTCAGGAAATATGCCCCATAATACACTGAAAATGGTTTCTGCTGGCCCCTGTATAAAAGATATTTTAACACGTAAGCCTGGGCCACAAGAACAAAGAATTACCAGGCATTGTACATGATAAATATTGTCAGCAAAACCAAAACCTCCATCTTGCAAACAATCTGTTTGCCAAAGGAAAAAGTTTTATCACTCTATTACAAGCCATAGAACCAGCACTTTGAAATTTCCTTATCTGATGGATAAGGATAAGCCTTTCTGGCTTAGCTTGCCAAATAATCGAAATATGTACAAGAGCTGCTCTCTGAATTGATAAACTGCAAACTTCTTTACTAACCCAAGCAGCATTTGGCATCAGTCAGAAGCCTGACGCCAAAAAACGAGCATGGCAGGAAAGCAGAGCCCAAGACAAACAGCCTTCTCCTCTCTTTTCTTCTCTCTCATGTCCTTCCTTACGTCCAGGGCTGCAATGACACACTTAAAGGCTTGGGATTAGTTTAGAGAACAGAGGAGTTATGGATGACAGGACAACGCTGTGTGTACATAACCTCTCCTAACTCCAGCTCCAAAAATCTCCATGGAGACTGGAGGGGAAAAACAGAACCTCTGTCAGAATGCAAGGAGGAGTCTGAAGAGCATCAGTGCTAACAAAGCAGGAAGAGGCACCTGAAGGTGCAACATCCCCTTGGTTTCAGCTGTTCTGAGGTAAGAGCACAGCTCCCCCAGGCACACAGCACCCACACACCTCTGGCTTCCACCTCTCTTGGCTTCCCACCTAACCCCAGGCTCAGCTCCACGCAAGGAAATCTTCCCCAACCCATTTCATTACTCATCTTTTTACTTTCTTGCAGTACCCATGACGAGAGTAACTATCATTGCACTGCACCAGGAAAACCTGAGTTACAATTTCTGACCTGTTTCTCAGTTCTGTACCTCGAACAGGTATGGAATAAAAGTAGCTTTACATTAATCAGGAAAAAAAGCTTGCTAGATTCATTTCCTCATTTGTTGCTTTCTCATACAGTGTAAAAGAATGTGAGAGAAGAAAAATCCACCAATGACTTCTGAATTTTTTCTTGAAATCCTAGAAGTGCTATGGATAGCAAGTGAGGTGGCCCTTGACAGAATTACTGTGTCACACCAAATCTGTTACTATGACAAAACCACAATTAATATGGCAGCACAAATATCCAAAGGTGTAACTTATAAAGTAATCATTTGTCTTTAAACTGAAGTAATTTTCCATGCACTCCAGCCAGGTTTTGGGTTGTGCCCTACTTACACATGATACAATTGTAAAACACATTAACTTGAAATTAAGAGAAGTGAGAGAGATTTAAATGCAGAGGTACAATGATATAGAACGGGAAAAAATCCAAAAACACTCTCTAAAAGGCAGCTCATACACACACACAAAATTATATATATATATATATTAAAAAAAATTGTCTACTGCTTTCCTCCTTCCCCCATCCTCATCCTTTCCATGCATTACCCCCTCAAGTGGCTGAACCCAATCAAACCCACTTGTGGGTCTGAAGGCCCCAAACTTCTATAGAAAACATGCAGAAAATGGAAGAATTATTCCCTGGNCCAGTGGTGCTGGGAGGATTGGAAGAGGAGAAAAAAAATCCCTTCACAACACAGACAAATCACACAACCTACATCTCTGTCACTGGAATACCTGATACAGGCACCATGAAAGGAAAAAAACAAATTGTTACAGTCTATTAGTTTGTTCAGGATGACAATATTTTCAGTTTTACCCAAAAATACATCCACACACAGCATATATTTTAGAAATATTTATGTTAAGTGTCTTATTTTTGAAAGAAGAAACGATTGTAAACTCAAGACTCAGAATTCAGGAAATATGCCCCATAATACACTGAAAATGGTTTCTGCTGGCCCCTGTATAAAAGATATTTTAACACGTAAGCCTGGGCCACAAGAACAAAGAATTACCAGGCATTGTACATGATAAATATTGTCAGCAAAACCAAAACCTCCATCTTGCAAACAATCTGTTTGCCAAAGGAAAAAGTTTTATCACTCTATTACAAGCCATAGAACCAGCACTTTGAAATTTCCTTATCTGATGGATAAGGATAAGCCTTTCTGGCTTAGCTTGCCAAATAATCGAAATATGTACAAGAGCTGCTCTCTGAATTGATAAACTGCAAACTTCTTTACTAACCCAAGCAGCATTTGGCATCAGTCAGAAGCCTGACGCCAAAAAACGAGCATGGCAGGAAAGCAGAGCCCAAGACAAACAGCCTTCTCCTCTCTTTTCTTCTCTCTCATGTCCTTCCTTACGTCCAGGGCTGCAATGACACACTTAAAGGCTTGGGATTAGTTTAGAGAACAGAGGAGTTATGGATGACAGGACAACGCTGTGTGTACATAACCTCTCCTAACTCCAGCTCCAAAAATCTCCATGGAGACTGGAGGGGAAAAACAGAACCTCTGTCAGAATGCAAGGAGGAGTCTGAAGAGCATCAGTGCTAACAAAGCAGGAAGAGGCACCTGAAGGTGCAACATCCCCTTGGTTTCAGCTGTTCTGAGGTAAGAGCACAGCTCCCCCAGGCACACAGCACCCACACACCTCTGGCTTCCACCTCTCTTGGCTTCCCACCTAACCCCAGGCTCAGCTCCACGCAAGGAAATCTTCCCCAACCCATTTCATTACTCATCTTTTTACTTTCTTGCAGTACCCATGACGAGAGTAACTATCATTGCACTGCACCAGGAAAACCTGAGTTACAATTTCTGACCTGTTTCTCAGTTCTGTACCTCGAACAGGTATGGAATAAAAGTAGCTTTACATTAATCAGGAAAAAAAGCTTGCTAGATTCATTTCCTCATTTGTTGCTTTCTCATACAGTGTAAAAGAATGTGAGAGAAGAAAAATCCACCAATGACTTCTGAATTTTTTCTTGAAATCCTAGAAGTGCTATGGATAGCAAGTGAGGTGGCCCTTGACAGAATTACTGTGTCACACCAAATCTGTTACTATGACAAAACCACAATTAATATGGCAGCACAAATATCCAAAGGTGTAACTTATAAAGTAATCATTTGTCTTTAAACTGAAGTAATTTTCCATGCACTCCAGCCAGGTTTTGGGTTGTGCCCTACTTACACATGATACAATTGTAAAACACATTAACTTGAAATTAAGAGAAGTGAGAGAGATTTAAATGCAGAGGTACAATGATATAGAACGGGAAAAAATCCAAAAACACTCTCTAAAAGGCAGCTCATACACACANGGGGGTTTGTTTAGGGAGTTTTTTCGGTTTTGTTTTGAGCAATTTTTTGGTACTGGTTTGTGGGTTTTCGGTTGGTTGGTTTTCTGTGTGTTTGTTTGCCTTCAAGGTCTCCCTTGGTTTCTTGTAACTTATCAGGGCTGGTTTTTGGAGTTGTTTTTTGTCCAAGTGGCAGCATAAGGATGTTACTTAATGCTTTCTAACAAGAATAAAAGTATTTTGACAATTATTGAGAAAACCTGCAGTTAGAGAAGATACAGACCTTCTACTACTGAACATTCATAACCTCTCTGTTTTAGCAAAACAGTCCTACAGAAATCATTTATCAGCAACTGCTAAAAAGCTGCTTTTCAGAAATCTCACATGATAACACACTGAAAACTCAGCAGTCATTAAATTGTAACCCTGGCTCTACAGTACATTTTATGCCCTATTATACAATAAATGGTGCTAATTTTTGATAGGAACTCCCCATATTCTTTGGCATCACCATGACTTTCAAGTGCTCACACATCTCACACAGGGGAGGCCTCTGAGGACTTGCATTACTCAATAACTCCTTATTTCAATGGAAATGTGCAAAACGGAGCTCCAAGGTTTGCACACATCATCCTGTCACCCTTATCCTGGATTTGTATCTGTTGTTATTTATTTATGGACTTCCTCATTAAGTTGATGGTCAATGGAAAAGCAGAGGAGAAAAGAACTTGCTGGAGACTGAGTACTCAAACTTCAGTACTTTCAAAGCTAAAAATCGACTTCCAACATTTTAAAAAAATCCTGTAACATTTGCATTAAAAGAAAAATTAGGATGTTTAGCCATTGTTTTGGAAATAAAATGGTAAACCCCAATTTTTCTGATGCAGGTACGTTATTTGCACATAGGAAAGGAAGTTATGAACGAGGATAACTACTCTCAACTTAAAAGAAGAAAAAATAAAAGTTGTGCTAAATGTCTGCATCCTGACTTATTTTTAAGAGCATCATTCTCCTACAGGGGAAAAAAAGAAAAAATCCCATTCCTGGATATCTCCAACAAGAATTTTTCTTGCCTTACTAATCCTACCAGAGCCCAACTCTATTGTGTCCATCAGAATAAATAAAAAAAGGCAACTGGGCAACTCCTCCATGACTCAAAGCAGAACATACCCAAACAGAACAACTATTGAAAAAAGTTTAATTATGACCTTCAGTTTAAAGTGAAGAGGCCAAAGCCATTCCTCTCATGTTCCCCACGAGGACAAAACATCAGTTCAGTGTGGCAAGACCTAACAAGGCAGGCCTACAGAAATACAATACTGGAGCTAGAATGCATTCTGTATTTCAGCAGCATGAATGGCCGAGTTCAAACCACGTTACTTGCAGGATGGAGCTCTTTGTGCCTCCTCACCAAATAATCCAAAGCGTGATCATCAACACAGAGCATTATGAGTGTTTACATCAAATAAAAGGTGCTTTGCATCTTCTCACACGTAGTAATCACATATTTCATGTTCCAAAAAACTGCCTTTGCACAGAGCAGCTGAAAATGCAGAATGTTTCTTCTCAAGCCCAACTCTGACACGTTTGGAACTCAGCTGCTTCATTACACTGATTTTTTCAGAGTTCAAAGTGATGCTTTGGTACTCAGCAAAGTATCCAAATGCTT
The DNA here is from genome assembly GCA_013400955.1 of Drymodes brunneopygia. Lineage (NCBI taxonomy): Eukaryota > Metazoa > Chordata > Aves > Passeriformes > Petroicidae > Drymodes > Drymodes brunneopygia. The sequence continues at coordinate 298,585 of VZTZ01024264.1, read as the reverse complement.
TGTAAAGGAGGATCTGTTACTTCTTTGTCATCAAAAGTGCACATGAAGGATTAGAGTAAAATTAAGCAAAAGGCACATCTGTGTAAAATATACAGCAGTAAAAAAGCAGCCCCTTCTTGAAGCCAAGAAACCAGAAACCAAAATAAGGATGTATTACAGTGTGCACCTTGCTTTCAAATACATGGCAAAATCCTTCTTTGTAAGAAATAAATAACATTCTTTCTACAGAAGGCAATGAACTCTCTGAAATTTTCAAGGTGAGGATTACCAAAGCTCTAAGGCTACTGTAAGTTTAGTGTGGGTTGATGTTCTCAATACCAAGAAGACACTCCACATAAACAGCAAAGTGTAACTCGGTAAAGTTGGTGACACACTTTGAAGCAAAACAACCATCACTTCTAAAAGCATTTCAAGGCTGGATAGATGATCAATAAAATAAATATTTCCATAATATCAAAAAAACCACTTGCTTGGAATCAAAGGAAATAAATGCTTGACCCCAATCTTACGTGCAAGATTCACGTTTCCTGCGAAATTGCAACATAAATGTAACTCAGTGCTGTTCTACACTGTCACTCTAGAGCTGGAGAATGATCGTGACCTCCAAAAATGTAAAATTACTTTTGGATACTATTTGCCAACTGTGTTAAAAGTTAACATCTTGGTAAGTTCAAGATATTCTTGCAATATATGACCAAGCCAGTTCATCAGAAACTTTCAACAGAGGGCCTGAGAACTACATGGTTCAGAGAGAGAGATAAATCCCTCCTGTCCTCACTTCTTTCTTTTGAAAGCAGTATATTCACACACACCTCTCTCTCCTCTGCCTCAGATCAAAACACTCCTCCTCAAATGTGAGCTGTGTAAAGGAGGAATCCTCCTCAGCAGGGCCCTTCTGACGGCCCACGCAGGGACAGTGCTGCAGAGACAACACACAGCTCCTTCTCCAGGGTCTATTTTAGCTCTGGATCACACATCCCTGCAAATCCCTGGTTCACAGCTTGCTCAAGCTGCCCACATCTCAACCCAGCCTGTAAATATTGCTGAGCAAATCTCAGCATGCAAGATGTCAGCTCTGCAATTCACTTCCTCCTGATGCACTTCCCAATCCTCTGAAATGAGAAGGTGCCTCAACTTCCAAGTCCCTGTTACCCTTCACAGGATTCTTGCTCTGTACTCTGCACACTTGATCTCCAAAAGACAATTTGTAATCTCGCAGCTCCTCTTCCTCTGTCCTTTTCCATTCCTCATTGCCATTTAAAATATCATTTTTCTGTAATGCTTCCTCTAAGCATTTACAGAGGCACAGTCCTTCAATGAGAGGAACTGGGACATGGATCCACACACATGCTCACTCCCCAGCAGCTATCATTCATATCTATCACATCATCAAACTTCCTCACATCATACCTGATGGAAAATTTGTTCAAAACTTACAGAATTTTGTGACTGGAAGGTCATCTCCACCACAGCATTATTTTTCCCTCAACTTCACAGCAGCTGCCACAGATCTTTAGGCACTGAGATACTCACTGAAAATCCACACAGAACTTTAGACAGCACCCTCCTCAGATGCACTAGTTTCTTTTAAACTTTAGGATTAGTTTCCTTTAAAATAAGACTAAAAGGACAAAAAAAAATCAATGCAAGTTCACTCAATCCTTAAGAACAGATTTGTACTGTACATATATTTTTGCATTGATTAAGGAAGTTTCAAAGTCTTTCTTCTACTCAACATGAAATATAAGCAATCCTAAAGGATGAGGGAGCAACTTTTCTCTTTTTTCCCAGAAGTAACCAGCTGCTAAGGTTTGTTTATTTAAGTCTTCGTGCCACTGCTCACCTACAGGTGATGAGGAGTGACAAGTCATTTGGGAGTTTCCCACCCTGTACATTTCCTGTGATTCCAATAGGCTAAAACAATTAAATAATATTTTGATCTCACCAAAGCGAGATTTTTATACACCAGCTGTAAAAACGCACGTTAACAATAAAAATTTCTGAGCACATTGAATGTTTTCCTCACACAAAACACTTTCAGAACACAGATGATAAATGATGCTTTACAAAGAAGAATGATTCACATATCCTGGTAGGCCAAATATTTTGTCTGGACTGACTATAGACTAAAAAAGGAGCAAAAACAAAGAGCTTCCAGTAAGCTGAGCATATCTTGTGGGCCATATGTATTTAGCAAACATCAGCTCCTTCCCACCTGCCTGAATGGCATCAGTGCCAACATTCAGGCTGCTCACCCTCTGTACCAGCAACCCCACTCTGGTGTGGGGAAGCCAAGACTGGAAAGCAGTGTTAGATGCTCCCAGGAGAATTTGGCTCCAAGGGTTTCTCCAGAGCCTCATAAACTGAGGATGTGCAGGGGATGTGAGCAAGATCCCACAGTTATTGGCCTTCTGTCATCCCCAAATTTCAAAGAGTTGCTGTGGCACCATCCAAACACCCTGAGTCACCTCCTGACAGCCCCACAGCAACTCTCTGCTGCCTGAAAATCATGGGGCTTACCTGGGGAACACACTGGGACTGAGCACAGTGGCTTCCAGGCCAAAATAACAACAGCCCAGAAGGAGGGATCCCATAAATACCCGCAGAGTGCAATTCCAGCAGTGCCTGCTGGAGTGGCCCCAAATGGAACCAACCCATGCCAGGGACACAGAGGCTCCCCCAGGGGCAGGCACCAGCACCTTGGCACAACCATCTCCTGGCCTCACCCTGCTCAATTCCTGCATGACAAACTTTGTCCTTCATAGCTGCAGACAAGCTCCAAACAACTTCTGTGTTTTGCTTCTGAAGCAAGAACAAAAAGCATGGGTCTACTTCAAACAGGCCATCAAAATTAACAGCATTGTTTGAAACACCCTCAGCTGTCCCAAGTCAAACACTGTTTGTTTGTGTTCTGGCTCTAAGGTTAACAGTATTTTGTTCCCTCTTTGTCCAAAGTGACAGAGTGACTTAAATTTAAAAATTAAAACATTAAAAAATTAAAAATTTTTAAAATTTAAAAAATAAAAAACGAAACATTTTTAAAATTTAAAAATAAAAATAAAAATTTAAAAT
>VZTZ01024264.1:280715-293249 GCA_013400955.1 Drymodes brunneopygia | reverse complement strand
AAAACTTAAAAATTTTTAAAAAATATTTAAAAATCAGTAAGTGGGGACCAACACAAAGAATGTGAAAGCTTAAAAATAATGCTATATGCAAATTTCCTTTAAATACACAGACATGAACTTTGAAACATCACAAGTGTTTCTTTGCATTTGTATTTCTTCTAACTCTACAATCTTCACTAAAGCTGAACTTTGCATAATGTGAATTGCATTTTGCTCACCTAGCACGTAATTTTTCACCTGATCTCCAAGCACAGCTAAACAAGTACTGCAAATGCTGGGCAATACTTACCTGATTGGAAAAAGACTCCAAAAAATCCAACAGGAAGGCCCAAAATAAATATAGATGTGTCAATTTGGACAATTATTACAGTATTTCAGGGGTTTTGAGAGTTCTCTTAAAACCATAATGCAACAATGAAGTGTGGTTCTGTGCCTGCGCTAAATCGCCTCTTTCCTTCCTGCCATCTCCTGCCCCATAACTGAGCTACCCTGCCAAGATTTTGCACGTCCAAATGCACTTCCAGTGCATGCACCATTAGCAGTAAAAATAACATTTTTTAACTCCTCAACCCACATTTTGCAATTGCAAGAAACCAAAGGAGCTGGTTGTCCGAAATGAGGGCACAAATGAAGAAAACAGAGCCCAATCCATGAGCTAACAAACAAGTAAATGCCACTTGATTATGGGCCCCTAATTAATTAATAGAACAGAACCTCTCCCTTCGGAGGCTGTGGCAGGCTCAGGATCTTAACTGGGGCGTGTTGTAATGTGTCTGCCACAGAGGCAGGCAGATATTCTCCAAAATGACAGTAAGCTGTGCTCTCACAAGTGAGACTGCTTAACTCAGAGAGGTTTCCTGCAGAAACAATGTCTGTGTGACCAATGGCCTTTAACCCAAATAAATAAACAAACACCCAGTGACTCTGAGCTGAAGGAGAGTTAGTATTCAAGACACCCTGTTCCTTGTCTGGAGCAGCACTACCAGGGCCATTCCACACAAGAGACACAAAAATGGGCAGAAATACGTCACTGCTTCTCTTGTTTAGGAAATAATTTGTGAACTTGTTTCTCAAAGTCCCTGACTCTTAAAATATCACCCTATTTAAATGCACCCCAAACAACACAAAATTTAGTGTGCCTAGGAACACCAGCTGAATACACTTTCTGCAAATTTGTTCCCTACACACACTCAATCATATTTACAGCAGCATTAGTTCTATCTCCCAGACATGAGATGTGAATCATTGTGGGGTCCAGTGCTCAGGTTTTGGGTTGGAGTGGGTTTTGTTTTGGTTTTGATTAAAGTTGCTGCAGGCTGAAACACAGGACATAACTGCAGCTGTTCTTCTAATATATATACACAAAAATATTTTATATATACACATAAATTATTTCTTTTCTGAAAATGCAGATAATAAACAGAGTAGAGGACAAGATGAGAATTCAAAGTGGTCCTGAAAGACTGGGAAAAACTGTCATTAAAGAGAATTTCAAACCTGCAGAACAGCTGACTGCACATCCATGGGATGGCCAAGAAGTGATTTAGGTAAAAAGGATGTAGAGGTTAAAGCACACCATGAAGTGACCCTCAGTGTCGTGATGTTGAAAGCTAAAAATAAAAACATAAAAAGCTCCGAGTGATGTCAATGCACAGAACTGCCCACAAAACCAGCAAGCACCAGTCTCACTGTGTATTTTGGTGAGATTTTGTGTAAATTACCCCATCCAGTTTGGTCATCACACTGCAAGAAGAAGAGAAATAACAGGCTGAGAACTGTACCCAAACCCACACGACTCAAACACTATGGAAACTGGAACAGACTGACAGAGAAAGTTGTGAAAATGCTGTTACTGAGGGGTTTGGAGAATTAATTAAGATCTGCCCCAGCCAGCAAAGGCTACAGCAAATTGTGCCTTGGGAGGGAAGAAAGGATCAGGCAATTCCCTTAAATCCTGCTCAGTCTTTAAGGTTCAGGATCCCAGAAATCAGGGCTGAACAGAATCTCCAGGATTCACCTCACCCTTTCTTGGCCCCTAAGCTGCAAAGTCCCAACACCACAGTGGTTTTGGGTGGGTTTTTTCACAATTCCACACTGTTTATTTCTAATTTTACTGATGCCACACCAGACATTAAGCTGAAGTTTTACAGAGAACTGTCCCAACAAATTCCAAGAACTTTTCCACTAAGTGACAACAGCCAAATTAGAGACCATTGCCATGAATTCCTTCTCACCACTGAATGTACTTTAGCTTGTATTTATCAAAACTGCATTTCATGCAAAATTTTAGCATTCTGTCACTCAGTACCATGAGCTCTGTCTGGAGCCCTTCACCACAAGCTTTAGATTCAGCTATTCGGAATTATTTTCATNCAACCAAAACCATTCTATGATCCTTTAATCTGTACAGAACTCTTGAGACTCTTGCCATTAAATCAGGAGCAGCTTAGATTCAGATATGAAAATTTGCTGCTAATTAAGTCTGGCAAGACCATCTTGACACAAAATCTTGGTCCATCTGCTGTGAAAAGTGTAGAAGCCCAAAGCTCCTCTTAGTAACCATCAAATGCAAAAGAATAAAAATACATTCAGAGTCTTCACAAAACCATAAATCAAATCTAGTAAAACACAGAATTTATGTTTTGGTCTCTGCAAATCTCTTTTCAAACCTTTAAGAGAACAGTTAAGACCAGGCAGGGAGTACATACCAGACTTAGAGAGTAAGTAATGAGGGTTTCCTACTGCTCATTTCTAGACCTCACGTGGGGATTTTTAAACAGAACTATGGCCTGAGTCTTCTGCTTCATAGTAACCATGACTTAAGTTGCATATGAAACCTAAAAGAAGAAGAATTACTGATTTTTGGGAAGTCAGGAAGGGGAAGGAGAAAAGAAGTCAGGCATGGTACACTGAGAATAAACAAAACACACACAACTCATTACAAAGGAGGATGGGAGAACCATGGGTTTTACTTTCCAGCATCCTGTCCTTAACCATCACAACTTTGGGAACTGAAACATCTCCAAGGTCATTTCTACAAGACAGAAACAATGGGTGCAAACCAGTTAAGGCCTTTCTTTAAAAAAATTAATATTACTTTTATCTGAATTTTACCTCTGGGTTTTCTAACTTCAGAATGGCAAGCATATTCTCAAGAAAACAACAGATTATGAAAACAACAGTCTTCTGAGTAAGGCCTCTCAAATCCTACCTCACTGTAAAGAGCAACAATCCTCATTTTTATCAGAATTAAGTATAGATGTAAATTGCTACCTGCTGCCTTCTACTGGGCTATCAGCAAGAAGAACAGCTCTGATTAGCAATAATTATGTCTAGAGACCAGACCAGGGAACCCACACATTCTTGAACTGCAGTTTTCCAAAAAAAAAAAATGGCTATTTACTAAAACACTGGCCATATTTTTGTAAATTAGAAAAGAAAAAAATAAAGAAATCCATAAACAAGCCCATAAACAATTGTGTAAGAATGCAGAAACATCTCACAAGGTCAGGAAGGCACAAAGAACGTTTCAAGAACACTCGCTCACAAAAAATGAGTGACACTCCTGCCTCTTCCAAAAAGATGCCATGTGGTAAGAGAACAAAATGATAAAAAAACCAGCCTCCACGAGATTATTCTGTTAAATATGTGTGATCTCATCTCTTTTAATAATAAACACCATAAACAAAGTATTTGGAAAACACAGTGCTGAAACAACAACCTCAGCAAAGCACCGCGACCCGAGCGGCCGCTGTTTACTCAGGGGCAGACCTGGTATCATTATTTATGCACGGTGATCAAACAGGAAAGGGGACCTTTTGAAAGAAGAGTTTTGAATTCCAAATCACAAACATGTGGCTCTCTATGGCTTTGTTTTCTTTTCAGTTGCCTCTGGCTGAAACAACACTTGCCACTTGCTTTGGCTGCGGTGCTGATCTGCAGTACAATCACAGCTGCAGGCCTGGGGCATCCTGCTGAGGAGATCTGGGATGGCCCAGCTCCCTCCTGCTGCTTTTTCTGGAAAGGTTCAACCCCTCAGAGATGGAAAAGGGAACACAGTGTCAACACAAATCCAGGTACCTCAGCTTAAATCATGCTCACAGGTAGCTTGAGTGAAAACTCCAGCTCAGGAGTGGGAGTAGCACAGAACTGGCTCAAGTGTCTTTAGCACAGCTAAAAGGCAAATCTGAGACCTTCACAGGCATTATCTTAACTCACTTTACAAACTGGGCTAGAACTGATCACTGGAAATAAGCACCTCAGTTTTAGTCACTGTAAAATACCCAGGGAAGAAACATTCCTCTGGAGCGCTTTGAACACGTGCATGGATTTTTGAACACAAACTGAATATTTATTAGCACAGAAAAGATCATTTATTCTGTGTGCAGCATCCTTTTATTCTGTGTGTATGCCTCGTTATCTTATTTGTTTTGGAAATACCACGAGAAGCATCCATTCCAAACCTTGGGCTTTCTAGCACTGCTGAAACTCTCTGATCATGACAAGCACATGCTAATGAGCTTCCTGTTCTGCAAAAGCAAGCAGCTCCTGAAAGGCATAAAATAATTCAATAATTGCACATCTGAGAAGTGTGGGATGAATTCCCTTAACAGGGAATTCCAACTTGTTCCTCAGCTGAGGTTGGGCACAACCTATGGCTCAGGCAAAGGCCCCAGGCAAAGTATTTTACAAAAAGCAAATTCTGCCTGGCAGCTCACTGAACAAAATACACTGAAAAAGAACATTTCTCACACACTGAAGATTCCAAGAACTTGCAGCCTAAAAGATTCTAAATAGATTAAACTACCCCCAAAAATATGGGGGAAAATGTGTGTTTAAATCCGTGTTTTAGGATTTAGCATCACCAATTTTTCTTTGAAATCTTCTTTAAACGATTCTATGTTGTTAAAAAATATCAAACCTACTACTTCTCTCTTCACAAACTACAGAACAAGAAAGAAAGAAAATGGAAATCCTCTTGCAAGTTCTACTAGACTGGTTTGTATTAAACCTAGATTAAAAATAGCATTTACCAACAGTACAGACCAGTAAGAGCCCAGTCATGACACGAGCTTCATAAAACTACTCAGTGTTTTTCTGGGAAAACAGATGAATTACAAAGAAACAGCTCTGCAGGAACAAGGCGTGTGGCTTTCTTCTGGTTTTATGTCATTTCAATCTGCATGTTTATGCAAAGCAGCCTGTGTAACAGAATTGAAAAACACAGCTTTCCTAATTTAACCTTTCTTGAAAAGTACAGTGTGCCCATTCAACAGCACTTCAAGAATTAAAATTCATCAAATTTACAACAAGATCACAACTTTGTCTTTTGAGTCTTGAGTATTTTGTTAGTCACACGTTCAGCTTATTCTTGCTGCCATTCAGGAATTAGATTTACAGTTCAGAGAACAATAGTCACAAAAAAGGATGAATGTCTGCATTTCTTCATCCAAAACAAAAATACACATGTTAAATGGACAAATTTAAATTTTGGAAGACTTCAACAACACAGTGGTCAAGCTAAAGGTTTTATTGGGCTCCAACTGGAGGAGTTATAACAAGCTAAGAAACAAGAGTGCAATGTTTTTTAGATACACAAATAGCTAACAGCTATGGGCATCACTAATGGTGCTCTATCTTGTTCTACAACTATTTTCAATTATTTTTTACTTAAACAAATTACATGCACCATATAAAGTCTCAATGCTAAACATCTCCTTCCAGCTCAATTATTTCAGTAAAACTTCACACCAAACACTTTTTCTGCTTCCAAGAAGCAAAACTTTGGAGAAAAGGATTTTTTTTTCTTTTTTTTGCCTAAACTAAAATTCTACCAAACACTCTTTTAGGCCCAAAATTTACAGCAGGGACAAAACCTGGCCCTGGTGTTTGTGTGATGCATTGAAATTTGTTAATTTACAGATGAAAACCATAAGAAATCAGAGTGAGTGGCCAAGAGGACTTCATTCTAGACAACCACAGAGTAGATAAAGAGAGTTAAATGGATACTGAGAGTGAGAGAAGGAGAAAGTGAGAGATGATAAAGCAGAGATTCTCCTGGGGTAAATGCAGAAGACAGAAAGTATTCTGAAATCCCAGAATGTGTCACAGGAAGCAGGAAGAGTGGCCAGTGTCTTGTGGAGAAGGGCTCCTAAACCACGAGGGACAACACTGCCCAGTCCTGGCATCACCACCTACAGCAGCTGGCAAAAGGAGCTCCATAAAAGCCCTTTTCCAAAGGCACAACCTCCCACAACTGAGGTCAAAGCTCCAGAGAGAAGAGCTGGCATCCCTTTGCATCCACAACTGACTGAGAAATCCTCTGCCACAATGCCTCATCTTCCTTCCAGTTACTACTCCAGCAGACCCAACCCAACACTCTAACATGTAAAAGGACATTTTCTGTCTTGCTGAAGGTCTGTCAAGTGTCAGATAATGGATTTTCTGGGGTTTTAAATCCTAGGAAACAACACATGAAGCAGAGTAAAAGGACATGATGAGGACGTTATTCCTACCTTCTATTTTTTTCCCCCTTGAATTTCTTTCTGAGTGATTGATTTTGTATGCCCAGTCACATTCCTTTGTCTCTTTTCATGCACTGAGGTCTCCCATGGTCCAATGGGGTTCTGCACGCAACTATCCTGAATTTGCATCCAAAATTAAGGTGAGTTTGTTTATTCTGCCTCTTAGCTTTCCTCCAGAACCCCAGACCGTACTGTCACCCACTGCTGCTTCTGGCTGTCACCCACGTCCAGCTCAGGGGAAATTCTGTGGTTACTTGGACACCTTGAGCACAACACTACTAGAAAGGAAACAAAGAATTCCAACTGTGTTCAATAATTGGATTTTTTCACAATATTCCATTTGCAGGAGATTGAAAGCTGAGAATTGTAAACATTAGAGACATGAAATCATGATCTATCTAGTCACTAGCAGATAAGCAATAACCAGCATGTTCTTGGCTCAATGAGCAGGGATTTAGCTGCCAAATCCCACTCAACGCTAATTGGATTGTCCTTAACTTCAGAACATACCACTGACACCACAGGAGTCATTTATTTCAACAAACACATCTAAATGGGACACAATTCCCAAAACGCCCAGCAGAAGAAAATTAATCTCATCAATACTATTGTTAGAAATAATTCTTTTCACTATATAAGCAAGGAGCCTGGAAGTTTCATGCTACTGCAAAGAGGAGTAAGAGGAGAGATGAAGCAAAGGAAAACCTCCTACTCACCAGCAGACATTGGCAGGATTCAACTTTCACTGACAGTTATCAAGGCTGAACTGTGAATCTGCTGTTACACATTTTACAAATGATTCCAGTGCCTGTGGCTTTCCTTTCAGAGTACCAGGAGCTGGGGAGGGAATTGGTGCTTTGAATTCCTGTCAGAGAATCACCACAGCAGCACAATTCTCCTCCTCACTGTTACAAGGCAAGACTGTTATGGTTGGGATGTTGGAGAAGTTAAATGTCAGCCCCATTGTCCCTGCACTGAAAAATCTGACTGTGGTTATAGAAGGCCAAGGCTTGCACAACAAAGTGCTCTCCATGAACAGGCTGCAGGAAAAGTGCCTTTCTGTCAGATAATCCACAGAGTTAATCCAGGACAGAACAGGGGAGAGAGAGTTCCTTGAGTGCAATTCAGTCACAAAGATAGGAAATGCTACTTCCCCAACATAATCCGTGTCCTCGTGCTGCAGAATGAGTGAAGATAGCTTACAGAGAAAAGAATCAGCCTCCATGAATGTTTGAGTTTAAAATGAAAGGCTGAAATAAAAGTATTTTTATTGCTGTTGTTATTATAGTGGTAAGATTGAGTAAAGAGTCTCAAATCCAAGTTCTTTAGAAATATTCATTACAGATACATGAGGTAAAGAAGATTTAAATGATCTCTATTGATTTTAAGATTTCTCTAAAATGATAAGAAATCCATAAATCAAAATCAAAATTTTTTTAGTCAACATTATATAGTACAAGAACCTGATTGAATATCTTTTATGAAGACATGCTACCAAAAAATACTGGGGGTCCTCCAAGCAGACTTTCAAGAGAATTTTATCTCATCAAAAAAAACCACCAAACAAACAAACACCACCACAATGAAAACCACACAAACAAACAAAACCACATGCAACAGAAATATTTTTAAATTTTTTTTCCTCATTCTGTTTCAGCATAGTATTGTGGAATGTGTCGTATTCAAAAAGTAAAGCACGAGGTTTAGAGGAAGAGATAATTTAATTTATTGGAGCAACTGATTTGTTGACAAGGTTTTTGGGCTGCCATAGCCAACCACAGCCACCTCTTAGTAACATTCACAGTCACATTTCTGCATTCTGCTCCAGTCCCAGCACTACACTGGATGCTTCACTCCACTACAGCTACAAGAATTCCCCTGCTACAATAACAAGGATTTTGGTTTTGTTGCTTTTTTAATCCCTTTGAGATTTCCCTGGATTGCATTTGAATCAAATTAAGCATCAGCACAGATAAGAAAGCCACTGAAGTGACACTTTATTCCCTTATTTTTCTATGTTTTCTGTTTGACAGAGATTGCACGCCCTGGCAGCAACAAATCATCCACTCCTTATACAAACACTGGCTCAGTGGAACACCCAGCTCTGAATATACAGCAACTACACCAGAAAATCCTCCTGATATTATATGCTTCACAGGCAAAATCTGCTCACAGGAAAAAAATATATAAATAAAAGAATCAGACAACTCCATTTAGAAACTTCTCCCACTCCACCAACAATCACTTGTCTTGTTTCAAACTCCACTGAGATACGGAGCTATGTTACACAATAAAGGCTTCCCTGAAGAGGAGTTGATAAAAATCAGAACAGAAACAACCACAACAGAGCCTACACATGTTATAGCAGCATTTATCAGTTGTGACAACAGCCAAATAAAACTGCTATACTATTGCAAGCCTTCTGTCCCACACACTGCAACTGCACACAAAGCAAGAACAAATCGCTCCTCTGTCTTCCTAGAGAGACCAAACCTCACAGAAAACATCGCACTCAGGTCTTCTCCTTTAACTTCTGGGTACAAAACAGCATCCTACAGGAAAGCTGCAATGGGTGCACGGGCAAAATAATCAAATCCAACCCTTGGATCCTCTTTTCTTTACCCTCACCTTTCAGCTGCTGAGCTAAGGAAGATGCAGAATGTTCTCTCTTTTACCTTTTCCAAGCATCACTGTATGTAAATTCTAGGGATAGATTTATGATTAGGGCTTATGCCACCAAAACAAAAAACCAAACAAAACAAAAAGGGATTTTCTCACGGCCTTCTGTGATCTTTGCAAACATCTGTGTTCTTCCTAAATCCCGTCCACATTCCATTATTCAGACACGTTAAATGGCAATTTTTTGGTGAAGCACATCAAACACACTTCAAAATCCATGAAAAAATAAAATGGAAGAACAGTGAGGCCTCCTAGGATTTCTTCTGGCTGTTACCCCAGAATGCTTCATTTGGTAACACCTTTGCTCCTTTCAGAGACTCCTCTAAGTGCCTTTTGCAGCCAGTTATGTAACAGCTTTATACTGTGTTGATATGCTGGGGGAAAATGTGGTTATCTACCTCAGCCAAGGTTCAGCTGAAGGCAAAATACACCCAAGGCTGATTGCTTTACTCTGTGTATCACTGAAATCCTTCACGCTTTCCCTGTTAGAACAAGAACAGGAGTTTAGCAAAGCTGGGAGATTTATAAATCTGCTTTCTCCAAGTTTGTCAAGGACTGAATGTGAACTTCCAACAGCAGCTACTGCTGCTGCAGTTCTGTGCAGTGGCTTAGAACCAGTCCTTAAAATACATAACAGCCATTAAATTATGATCTAAGGTCAGTTTTATGGTGAAAGACACAGAGTGAGCAACTGAAGTGGAAACACAGACCAGTTTATCTAAAACAGAAAAAGCTGAGTGAATCAGGTCACCCTTACCAACACAGAGACTCCTCAGCTCCTGAGTGCCTGCAATTTTCCTGACACTTGTCAGCAGCAAAGCTCATTCTCCGCTCAGGCAGAGCCTCTGTGCATCCTGCCAAGCAGCAATAAACTGCCTGATAGGCAAATTATCCAAAAGCTCCCACCAGTTTCCTTGGAGCATGTAGGAGATTAAGGCACCTCACTCACATCTCTGTGCCCAAGGCTGTAGGACCATTGAAGCTGATATAAATTCAGGGGGCATTGATTTGTCTTCTGGCATGCTCCTGACCCTCCTTTATGCCAATACTGGCATCCTGGTGAGCCAAAACTCTTCAGAAAATTAGCAGAAAAGCAACCCAGGGAACAAATAATACAGCAACACAGGTAAAACACCCAGCAAGAAAGGTCTTTTGGACAGGTCAGCATCCTAGAGTGAGCTGGGAACCAAAGGAAAATGTAACACAATAGGAACAGCAGCATTAGGACTGCTGTAACATCAATCTGCACAGAACAGGAATGGACTTCCATGTGTTTGACTCCCCAAGGACACTCTCTGGTTTATTTGAGGACAGTAAAACTCTTCACTTCCCCTGAAGACTACACTGGATAAAAACTTGCAGCATCACTAAAGCAAAGTTGTTCCAAAACAAGGAAAACCTACAAATCTGCTCCTAAACCACACAAACACTGCATTTTAGACATTTATAGCAAACATTTCTGAGTAAAGCCCCGGAAATCAGCACCTTTAGCACATTTTCAGGGGTGCTGCAGATATTGGCACATGTAAATAAATCCACGTGAGCAGTGAGAGCAGAGGAGAGCCAGCAGACACAGTGGGGCTTTCCTGGGAGAGCAAGCACTGCTACAAACACCCTCCTGTATAAACCACAAGCTTTTATCATCCAAACACTGCTGACACACAGGTTGGGGGGAAGGGTACAGCATTTTGTTTGCTTGTTTACACCAAGCTACGCCTGGAAAAAAAAACAAAAAACACTACAAAATGTAATTACACTCAAAATCAAGCACATTAAAACCAAGTCAGAATGTAGCTGCAGATGAAAAAAAAAGCAGGAAAGAAAAAAGGGAATATACTTAAAAATATAAAAGCTTCAAGGGTAGCTAGGCTATAATCCTAGAAATGTTTGTCCCCTGCTTTTCATATAGAAGGAAGCGTAATAAATGCATCAAAAAACTGCAGTTTTATAAGAAAAATAAAGGTCAGAACTCCATGTATTATGGGATTGCATGTGGGGGTAAAGGAATTTGGAAAACAATGCATGCCTAGTCTCCAACAGAATGTTGTTCCTTCAAGCATTTTTATTATGAAGCATTAAAGCAATTTAAATAATAAAGTCTAAATAGTTGCTTTCTGGGCACGACCTTTCCAAATTAAGGTTCTGAAGTTATTTCTGAATCTGCTCAATTTCATCCATGCAGGCAATTCTACCAAATTCCATGAGACAATTTATGTACAGGGAGTTAAACACATATTTAAATGCTACAGATGAAGGCATTTTACAGACACAAAGCTTTCCAAAGCAATCTGTAGTTTCACTTCACGTGCTCTGGCAGATTGATCATACCCAAGAAGGAAGCAGGCTATATGTGCTTTGTCTTCTTAAAAGCAGATCTGAATTTTTTGGTTGCTTCCTTGTTTTGATTTGGGTTCTCTCTACTTTGTCTGGGAAAATGTTCCAAACAGGAGAGAAGCAAAAGGGAAGGTCTTTATTTTTAACATAAAATACTCCCCATTTCACGTGTCTTAATTTTCATAGTACAGTTAGGACAAACCTATCCTCAAATGGGGTGCGAGGGGAAGACTGGTTGTAATTAATAGAATACTAATTGCAGAATAGTAAAATCCAAGAGACCCTTAGCAGAACTTCGTAAGACACTGCATCTTTAAACACATAGATATGATGATTTCTCTAAAAATTAGATTTTTTAAAAAGAAAAATCCCATAGTCTGATTTTATTAGCTGCTCTTTTAGAATGAACAGATACAGACTACACGCAATTGCTACTTCAAAGAATTACTCTGAGTAACAAACTTGAGTGTTGTTTGGTTTATGCATGGCCAAATAAATTCGGGAACATTCGACTGTTTAAAATATAGTTTATTAACAGCATACATTCAAAGGACCAGGACAGGACAGCTGAAACACCCAGCACAAACACATACCAGTGGACAATCACTTCATTTTCCAATCACTTTGAACACTGGTTCGAGACCTCCGCGGTGACAAAGCTGGTACCGTAACGGCGAGTTACGTAACACCAACCACTCTCTCTCTGCCCACAGAACGACAGCAGATAACACCACTTCCCTCTGCCCCGAGCACACAAAGTACCCCGAGGTTTTGGGGAAAGCACCGTTCCTGCAGAGCCTGCCGGTGCCACGGCGCTCCCCGAGGGATGCGCGGCCCCGCTCAACAGGCGCTGGAGGAGCAGCGAGCCGGGCCAAAGCCCCTTTGTTCTCCCGGGAGGCGCGGCTGTCGCGCCCCGGCCGGCAGGACACAGGTGGGGTCCCGGCGGGGTGGGACCGGCCCTGCCCGCTGGGGCCGGGCCCGGGCACGGCCGCGGGCC
>VZTZ01024264.1:195607-271833 GCA_013400955.1 Drymodes brunneopygia | reverse complement strand
GTCAGCCGTGGGCAAGGAGAGGCCGCCCGCATCTGCTCTACCCTCTGCGTTATGTGCAGCCGGCAGGGAATCGGACACTCACCAGTCCCTGCGGGGACTGCGATATACTTGAACGTCACAGAGAGGAAAAGTGCAATTGTACGTGGTTTTTGTTAATTATAAGTGCGGTGTGTGTGGATCACGAGATATGCATCGGTATTTAAGATTGTTCTGTGTCATGTCTTTTTTTTTTTTTCTGAAAAATATATTTTATTTTTATACGGTTTATATATATATATATATTGCATAAGGGCATTTTAAAACATTGTATCCCCTCTATTTTTCATATCGTGAATGTCAAACGTTAAACTCTTTTTCCATACCTTTTTTTATCTTGCATTCCAGACTGGTGAAAGATATAGAGAATGTATCAGCTGTTCTCCATGGGTAATATGTGAAATAAAATAAACACAATTACATAAAACACTTCAGTTATGTTGTCTTTAGTGGGGGCAGTGATCAAGATGAATCATTTCTCTCTGTGTTCAGTCCTACCCGAGCATGGCAGTCCTGAGACAGACCAAAACTCTTCCCCTGCAGACTTTTTGTTAGCAGCCACCTTATCTCATGAGATAGAGTAAACTCCGAGCCACCAAAGCATCCTAAAATTGCAGGGCAGGTCTGTGGAGAAGGCTCTAAGGCTCCCTTCTGCCCACATGTTCAGGCCAGGGCTGAAACGTGTCACAGCTTGGATTGATCGTGCAAGTTTATTTTTTGCCCTAATTAATCAGAGAAACAACTGCACACTTCAACATTGCACAACAAAGTCACAGATTTATTGAGGCAGCACGTTCCAAAAATGGTCATGGCAGCTTCCAAGGTTATTTATGTTGAAGGATTTCCTGGGCCACAGTTCAGGTTAAAGTTAAACGGTGACCGGTTCAGTGCGGGGAGAACATTTTGGATAAAAGCTTAGCATGAGGGATTTTGTTGTTTTGTTCTTTTTTGTTGTTTTGTTTTGTTCTCTCTCTTTTTCTTTTTTTTTTTTTTTAACAAATTCCAAGCACAGAGCAGAAAACAAATGTGAAACTGAACCTTATTAATGCACCACCAGCACCATCTATTGGTGCCTACTCCTTGCACTCCAAGAAAACAAGCCTAAAACCTAAACAAGTGGATTTGAATAACTTCTTGGGTGAAATGTAGCATTTCCCCTATTTTACCATATCTCTGAACATAATTAACATGTACAGGAGAGGACTGGGGAACAGCAAAACCCAAAGCCTCTAGAATAAATGAAGATAAATGAAGTGGGGATTAATTAATTTATTTCTTTTACCTAATACTAAATTCCTCAAGAACATATATTTAGGAGAAAAATTGAAAAGAGCTGGCAATGACACCTTTCCAGGAAACTGCTGCAAAAACCTTGGGTAAGGATCCAGTGATGAGATCCTTGGCACGTATTCATAATTTTTCTCTCCAAACTTTGAAGTTCTGCCTATTTTTAGTTACTTTCTAAGCACTTGCAACTAAGATTTCTGAGAAGCTGAGAGGTGGGTTTTCCACTTGAGACATTACTAAAAGAAAAAAAAAGAAAATCAAGCATAATGACACTTTGGCAGTTTTAATTACCTGTTTAACAGCTGGTGGAGAATTCACCTGTGTCCTGCTGATGGCCTTTTTGATCCAGATCTTGCAAGGTAAAAGGGATGGCACAAATGCATGGTCTGCAGCACAGAGCACAGCTGCCAGCTGAGAAACGAGCAAGTGGCTTTTCTCAGACCGTGGAAAACCTGGAAATTAGAATTGTTGCTGTCACAAGTGTTGTGGTGCTTGCAGGGAGAAATTACAGTGTGTAGGTGAAAGTGAGATCCTCCTTAATGTACACAGCACAACCAGAACCATCCCACTTAATAGCTAAAATTTTTGTTGTAAGTTCTACAGTTAATATTTTTGCCATCTAAATTTGGGACAGAAGGCTGGATTGGGCTGCAGTGTGGTTAATGTACTTGCCAGCTAGTTCCTTTTGTTTGTATTGATCTTTTTTCTTCATTTCCTGCCAAAACCCCACATAGGGTACCTTTTCTACCCTCCTTTCCTCCTCGCTGGTGGAAAACACTTCACTCAAAGCTGAAAGACCCTGCCCTGAAGCAGACAGGGCTCAAACCAGCCAGCTGCTGCAGGATGGCACCATTCTGACCTGGCTGCAGTTTAGGAAGTGCAGCTTGTGCTTGGGAGGACCAAGAGCACCACCTGCCGCGCCCGGGAGGAGAAGCAAAACTCTCTGGTTGCAATAAAGAGCAACCAAAGAAAAGAAAGATTGGGGCTTTTTTAGTTGCCTCCATTCCCCCACCAATGTTTGAAACCATGTGCTTTAGAGCACAAACACTGCTGAAGGAGACAGAAATTCGTGAGCAGCCCAAAGATGGCACATTCTTTGTACGTAAAGAACAGATGAGGAAACCCTAGAAACACAAAGACAGTGGATTTTGGCTAACCTAGGCTAGATAAGCTGGAGGAGAATGACAGAGCAGGAGAATGGCAGGCAGGGACTCTTTCCCTTTAGCCCAGTCTCAGCTCCAGGTGTCAGGGAATGGGCTTATAAGGGGTAGAATATACCAAGACAGCATTCTCCCTTCTCATCCCTTTCTGCACCAGGTGTAAGCTGTCCAGGTGAAAGCTCTTCCTTCTGCCCAGGCAAGGGATGATACAGAAAAACCCTGGCTAAGTGTCTTTTCTTTCATCCCATAAAGCCAAATGTTGGGCATGAATGCTTAAACAGAGGCTGAAGTTCATCCATGATCTAGATTTAAATCTCTGAGGAGTGTTAGGATTTGGGGTTTCAGGGAGAGCAAGGCTGTGAAACAGCCCATGGAGCAGAGCATCCTCCTGTAATTGTAAAAGTTCAAGAAGAACTCTGTGCTTAGGTCAAAGCCAGCTTATGCTGTAATGTGACAGATGAGAAGTGGAAGATGTCATCAAATGCCTCCAGAATCAGGAGTATCTGTTTACACACCACCTTGGTTAAAATATTCGTTTCTAAGAACAGCCTGCTGTCCCACAGGACAGTATTTCAAAGGCTGCTGGAAACATGACTCAAAGTTCAAACAAGGCTCTAAATTACAATTAAGTTTTGCAATGGTAAATATGTATTGGAGCAGGAATTCATCTTTGTCCACCAGCCTGTTCAAGAGAGGATGCCAAAGGAGTGGTCACCCTTCTGAACACAGCCTCCACAGTGAAGTGTCAGAAGAGTTCATGGAATATTCTTTATGAGTGTTTTGTACCTACCCGAGGGACACCCTATGGCAGACAAAAAATTCTTCACTACAGGCAATTTTTCATTAGCAAAATGGATTCCAAAGGCTATTTTTATTTTAGAAAGATTTCTGGGCTCCATTATTAGTTCTATATGGAATGATGGCAAGGTGCCTAAAATGCTGATATACATGGACTTCCCCATGAAGGGAAAGGGGAAACAAGTAATTATTTTTCTTTTCTCACAAAATTTTCTTCAAGCAGCCACGTCACGTGAACCACCGCAAAAAGTGTTTTTTCTCCAGTTACATCAGAGAGTGGTCAGAGTTCTTGCACTGTTACCTAGGAACAACTTCTGCTGCATCCAAAAAGTAGATGATTATCCAAATCATCTTTTTCAGATGATTATCAAAATCTGCAAAGCATCTCGGCCCGTGCTAAGCAGAGCTGCAGTCAGGTGCCAGATTTAAACTCCTCCTGCGAGCACAATGACAGAAAGGGGAATACTAATGAATACTTTGGCACATATGGAGCCTTTTCTGGCTCTTTGAGTACCCAGAGGACAGCAAGTCATAATTAAAGCCAATAATGGCAACTCCAGACAGCCATCCAAATAGTTTCCTTGTGCCGTCAATTCACCGTTTCGTATTATCTCACATCATGCTTGAGCAGTGGAGAGCATACAGGCATCAGGAGAAAGAATTCCAGCACGACTGAGTACAACCAATAAGTAAATCCAATTATGCCTAACTAAAATTTGTTTGTTGTGTTCACAAGGCTTTGCTCTTATTGTCCAAGTATTTTTTAAGGAATGGGGCTTTTTTTCGCTGAATAATTGGTGTCAGCTTTGAAATTGTTTTAATTTTTAAATACTTAATTCTTTGGAGTGAGGCCACGTATCCTTCATGAGAAGAAGGAGCATAATTTGTTCATGAGGTAAAGAACTTTGCTGTGTGAAAGCCTTTTTACTACAAGCTATGTACACTAGTCAA
This sequence comes from Drymodes brunneopygia, assembly GCA_013400955.1. Classification (NCBI taxonomy): domain Eukaryota; kingdom Metazoa; phylum Chordata; class Aves; order Passeriformes; family Petroicidae; genus Drymodes; species Drymodes brunneopygia. The sequence continues at coordinate 267,601 of VZTZ01024264.1, read as the reverse complement.
AATGCTTGGTAATGTCTCCAAATGAAAAACAAATGCTCCCATCAAGAGCAGAATCAATGTTAATGATTTGATAAGACTGCAGTGTTTTGCATGCAACATTCCCAGCAAACACAACAGCAACGAGGAGGCCAAATGAATGTTTTTGGACTTTTTTTGATTCTGTGATAACTTTTACAAAACATTTAACTAGACCTCCTCGAGTCTCTTATCCACTTGCAAAATCCTGGGGTTTTTCAAAGTTAAGGAAGATCTGTTCTACCCACTGAGGGCACTTATTTTGTAGTGAATTCTGCCTCTCAGAACAGGCTTGCAAATTAAGTATTCTCCCAATACTTTGTGCAAGTTGTCACTTCTTTGCAAATCACATGTGACTTCTCCATCAGTAACAAAAAGGTTTCTATTTTCTACCGTGGCGCAAAAACAAACAAACAAACAAATGTCTGGCTCTTAATCTCTGCTGTGCAGCAGCACGGGCAGAGAGGGGAGAACAAACAGAGTGATCTTATCTGTTGGTTCAGGAGCAGACTGAGCAGCCCATCAAACAAACACGTTTATTGTCCTTCCAGGAGGTGGTTGCTGTGACAGGAGTTCCAGGGAGCTGAATCACTGAAAGGCACCGTGCAATTCATCCCAGGGTGTTCCAGCACAGCACAGGAGGCTCTGTGGGCTCCTCACTTCCCCTGACGTGACCCAGCTCTGGTGGCTCTCTGCTGGAAAGCACCAAACTCTCAGAGGCCACCACACTTCCCTGCCTGCCCACGAGGGCTCAGGAAAATAAATAAAATACGGTCAAATAAGTAAAATAACTAAAATAATCTGCTCTCTTTGGAGACAAAGAAAAAGTGAGGGGTTTCAAGTCACTTTTCCTAAATAATTTTTTTCCCCAAGGCTGTGCAGCCCCTGCATCTCATTCTGCATGAGGAACACATTCATAGTCTGGCTCTTTATTGATAAACAACATGAAAAATATGCAACTGGCATGTATCATGAGTCTGCTTGCTGCCTACAGACATCAGACATGCTGGTGTGATGAACTGCTGAGCCAGACAGGAATCTTAGCACCAAATCCCAGGCCTCAGACTGATCCTGTCTAATTGAAACAAAACTTCTACTGACTTCAGCAGGAAGAAAACCTAAGCCCCAGCTTTCTTTCAAAAACATGGCTATTTTTATACCAAGAGACTGTATTGTAAATTTTGCTTTATACTTCGTTTATTCACAATTTCTAGTTTTGAACACTAAACTACTGAAAGGTACAAGCAGGGAATGGGATCCCTGTGAAAAAGAAGGAGCACAAATCCAGACTGACTCTCCATCCACTCTGAAGTGAGTTCAGCAATGTGTGCTCATTGCTCTAGGTGGATGTGGTGCTGCTGGCAGTGACAGCTCCTGCAAACCTACACGTGTCAAGTGCATCACTAAAAGTGTTCATGAGCAGGGATGGAATCCCAGAAACTTCCAGTGCTCCTGTCCAAAACCCAGACTTCATTTTTCATTTCATGCTGTAGGGCTTTGGAGTGTTCTAAACACTAAAACTTTATATAGTAGCATTTCCTTCCTCCTCTCTTTCCTTGCTTTATGTTTAAAAAAAAAAAAATCTCGCTACCTATTTTGAAGTGTTGGAAAAGGATGTATCTGGAGAGCTCAAATGGGAGAGGGATTCCATAGCTCCCAGCAGAGACTGGCAGTCAATCAAAGTGCACACACCAGCACTTTGTGTTGTAATATTTGCACAAGGCCATCAGTATCTATTAAATGAAGGATATAAAGGGATTGGCACAAAAAAGCGAGTCCTGCAAAGCAATAATTCACATTCTCTCACCCCAACCTGCTTTAATTAACTCCTGGTAATGGGCGAAAAACAACCCCTTATGTTACAAGTGCATGAGGGCCAATAAACCTGATTTATTGTCTTAACCACACTGCGAGACAGACAGAAACAAATGATCCGTTTTTTCCATGGAATGTTGTTCGAGTGGGTGCACGGAGATATTTTCCTTCTCCTGGCGCATCTGTACAACTTTGCTGCCATCTGCTGCCTCCTGAAGACAAACAAATGACTCTGAAATGAGAGCTGGGTGCCAGTGGCACGGAGCTGCTGCCAGTGGGGAGGGAGGCCTGGCTCTAGAAGTGTTTTATAGCTGCCTGGGCTGGTTACTCAATGTGCTGAGTAAGGCAGAGACTCAGATTTTTCATTCCTCCTGAGCTTTACTCACAAAAAGCAGCAACAGCACAAAACCTTCACATATTCCAAGGAGATGGAGAAAGGAACTATCCTGGCACCACTTTTGCCACTCTGGGCTACCACGAGAACAACCACAGCATTTTTTGAGAAAATAATGCTCTCAAGGTGTGACATGAAGGGATAAAAGGAGAGCATTGTCTCCTGAGCTGCAGGAAGGACCTGTTTACTGAAGAGTAAAGAAGGCTGGAGTTAGAAAAGAGCTGTGGTGCCTTTTCAGAAGAACCCATGATTGGAGAGATGTGCACATGCTCTTCATTTCTGCACACAGAGCTCTTTGAAAGGCAGCAGTCAGGGCAGGGTGCTGAGTCAGGCTGACATGTTTCTTTATCTCAGGCATAAACAACAGCATCTCAGTAGCAGTCAGGTGTGAGCTGTCAGCTTCCACCACCAAGGGACTGAATTTGTACATCCAACTGTCACAGACAGAAGGGATTCTTTTCTGAAAAAAAAATCATGCTGGATGTAAATCACAGTTGTGTTTATATAATTATGTAACTTATACACACTTAATATAATACAAATACTCTTATTTTAATAAATGACCTGTCATAAAATGTTTTCATTATAACATATAATCCAAAAACACTTATACAAGAAGGAAATATCTTAAGTGTATGAAAGGCTGATTCAAATTCTACCTGAGGAAATCAGAGACAGTAGAAATTACTTTTAAAAGATTGTACAGGTCACTTGGCTTATATGAAAGATTTTTAAATTCTATTTTTAATCCTGCTTAGTAACCAGGCATTGAAAAATGAGCCTTCCATCAATAGGTTTCTTTTCATCTCTGTGACTGTGGAGTTTCTTCAAAACTTGCATTCTGTATGACGCTGGCATTCAAGACTCAACCGTTTATTTGCAATGGGTTTAAAATAAGTGGCTGGAAAGGTTTGGAATGAGTGCTGGTTGCATTTTCTCTCTCCTGCACTGTCAGTGATTCAGCAGCTGGGGCACACCATGGATCTCCAGCCAGGACAGTGCTTCAGGGACTCCTCACAGAGCATGGAAGCACAGAGACACAGCCAGGTAAACACACCTGGCAGGCCTGAGGAACAGGCCTGCTGTCCCCTCCAGGCCATGGCACCAGTGACAGCCACACCAGGCACAGCAATGCCAGCCCTGTGCCACGAGAGCCTGGAGAGCACTGGGAGAGGTCCCCGAGTGAACAAACCCCCAGAGAACACAGAGAGCAGCACCGAGCAGCCAGGGCACCCCTCCTGCAGCCCTGAAACAAAGGCCTGTGCAAAACCCACTCTGAACAGCCCTTCTACTGCACAAATCATTGCTAGGGGATGCCAGATCTCAGTCAAATTAGGATTTTGAAGTAGTAGCTTTTATTTAGAAGTATGTCTGGAAAGGGTTTCAAAATGCTACTTCAAATTCTGGTCTAGATCTAATTTTGTTTTCCAGTTAAGATTCCATTTTGTTTTCTGATCAAAACCACAGCACTTTGAAGCCACCAGTTGCTAAATTAGACTGGATTTTAACTCTGACAGCTCTCATGTATTCAAGGTAGATGGGACTGGAGAGGATTATAGAAACAACTTCAAAAGTGCTGTAGAGTGGAATAAAACATATTAATAGGAACTATTTTAGCCATGCTCTGCTTTCTCTTAAGTGCTGCTTGTTTATGAACAGTGTTTCATTGCTTGTCAACCACTGCAGCAGGAGAGAAACCACTTCTTTTGGCTTCAGTTGAGAACAGAAGAGGTCTGTGAAGGGCTCTATAGCTTAACTGAATGATTCAATAAAAGAACAAAATGCACAGGTAAGAAGCTTCTTCTTTGCTTTCATGTGTCTTGCATATTTTTGGAAGGCCCAAGTTTTTGTTGATTAAAGGTTTAACTTTTTCCCTGCTTTCTCACCAGCCTCTGTGCTGATGAAGGATGAATAGGGAAAGTGTTGACCTTTCTCTCTGTGTTCCAGTTAATAAATACAAATAACACTTTCTTGTATCTGTGCCCAGTGTGGATAAAACACAGTCTGATAGATACCATATCCCAGATGTTACAGCTGATAATTAGGCAGCTTTAAAATGTAACATAGCTGAATGTTATTAAACACACTAAAATAAAACTAAACCTTCATCCCTGTCATATTTCTCTTTTTTTCTGCAGGAAAACACAGGTTTTGCCTTGAAAAGGTCAGTGTAAAGAAGCAGCATGATGATGTAGAGGAAGGTAACTTTCAGTTCTAGCTTGTCTGTATTAAATACTTTGCAATAAACTGCTCATTAATTGCTTATCACAGGCAAAGCAGACACTTGGTGAGCTCTGCTGCTTTTGTGTATTCTAGTACACTTCTAGCATGATCCAGAGAATCCAGGCAAGGGGTAACATATGTGATTACATGACTTGTTATCTTAAATGGTTTCACATGTGGTATTTGCTCCAGTTATTTGACATGACTCAAGTTGACCTCATTGTTTGTATGCTTGAAAGGGAACAATTATGCAACCACTAAATGGTATGGAAGACAGCAGTGCCATAAGAGACAGGAAAGAAAATGGGAATGCAATGTCTACTAAGCTGTCAAAACGTCTGACACCAACATAACAAGTTTATTTTCTTTGTATGGTCCTGTACTGCAGAGGAATGAAAAGCTAACATTCATGCTGTAAATCTGGATTAATCATGACAACTTGTAGCTCTTGTTGTCATTTGGAACCTACAAGTTTTGTGGTTCTCTGTGTGTTTTCAGACAAGTTTTGCATTTGCCAGAATAACAAAAACTAAAATTACTAAAGGAGACAACAGTGGCACTAAAAATAGCATTTTATGACAATGCTGTCAAATGATAACATACATTAAATGATGCACATGTATCTTTAGTTACAAAATCTCTGTGTATACTTAATGTGAGTTTGGCAACATCTTATGGAGGATGTTGAAGCAAGTACATCTTTAGTTTTATCAGTGCTTTACAAAAAACACTGATGAAATAACAGAGCATTAATTCAAACTGGACAAGATGCAAACACTATAACTTTCTTGTTAGCACTGACCTACTTATTGCAAAGCATTGGTATTAAAAAGTTAGAAAATGAAGGATGGAAGAGTCCTGGAAAATTCATTTATCTATTTAATCTGATTTTCGAGTTCTTTATTTTGGTTTTCCTGGCAGCTATTTCACATTTGTGGAAGGGAAAGCATGTAACATCTTATGAAACTGCAAGGCATCCTCTGAAAACTATTTTGCTCGATTTCAAACCACCTTGAAGCCTTTACAGAGGTTACAGAACAAGGACATCCTCTTGCTGTGCAGCCTCTGGCTGCAGCCTGCTCTTACCCAACAGCAGCAGGCAGTGCTGGCCAGCACCCAGCTGAACCAGCCTGAGCTGGGGCTCCAGGGATTGCCACAGACTGCTGAAGGTACCTCCAGGCAGGCTTAAACCATGCCTTAACCAAAGAGTTCATTGGGCATTGGCACTGATCCCAGTGTCCTGCCTAAAGCCCACACCTGAGGAATTGCACGCTGTATTTATTCCCCCGTGTTTCCTCCTCTCTCTGTGCTCTCCCTGTTAAGAAGGTCTCTGGGGACTGTATGCATGCTCAAGGAAGTGCAGCAGTGAAGAACTTCAGCAAAAACAGTGAATATCTTTGGCTTTCACACAGTCCTGGCCATCAATATGTTCTGTTTGCTACACAGCAAAATGAACTTTCCTTTTCCTGGTGGCAGAATCGCTGATGCTCGTGGGGAAGACAAGAGCCTAGAGGAGATGTGTGCTGCTTTGGGGCTGACTGAGGTGATTTTCTGCACCGTGGCTGAAGTGGGGCCGTGCTTTGGATTTGTGCTGAATACAAAGCTGATAACACAGAGATATTTTAGTTATTGCTGAGCAGAGCTTGCACAGAGGCAAAGCCTTCTCTGCTTTTTGTCGGCCACGCTGGTGAGGGAGTTGTGGGTGCACAAGAAGTTGGGGATCCAGGCCAGGACATCTGACCAAAGGTATTCCATGTTGTCTGGCATCATGCTCAGGATACAAAGTGCAGGAAGAAGGAGGAAGCAGGGGGACATTTGGAGTGATGGCATTTCTCTCCCCAGGTCACTGTCACCGTGAGGGAGCCCTGCTCTGCTGGAGATGGCTGAACACCTGCCTGCCCTCGGGAAGCAGGGCATGGACTGCTTGTGTGCACAGCTTTTGCTTTTCCTGTTAAACTGTCTTTATGGCAACCCCATGAGTTTTCCAGCCCTTTCCCTTCCCTGATCCCCTGGGAGAGTGAGCTCGTGGCTGCCTGAGCTCGGTGGCTGCTGGGGTGAAACCACCACCCCATGACAAAGAGTTCCTCTGGAACGTGGAGCCTGCTGCTGCCAGCTCTGAGGGAGGCACACACTGCTGCCTGAGGATTTATTAACATTTTCCCCCGATGATCTTGCCTCCACATACTGGTTTCTTTCAATAAGTGAGTAGAAAGATCAGTTTTAATTAGCATGACTTTAAAGCTGACTGAAGCAAATACCAATTACTGTCAGTCGACAGGGTGATTACAACTACCTCAGACACATTGCAACAGAGGAGTGGTTGCTTTATTTATGTGTGAGAAGTGGATGGCAAAGGAAAGCAAACATCCTGATTTAGCTCACAGCCTTGGAATCAAGAGGAGGAGAAAAATATTTTTGCTTACCGTGACACATTTAGTGTTTTGTTCTGGATTTCCTGGGACTTCTCTCAAATATTTCTTGTCACAGAAACAAGAGATAAAAGTAAATATATCAGAGGCCTCGGAGCAGAGGGCTTTTGTCTCGTTTGCAGCACTCATTAGCCCAGGTGTTCCTTCCTAAGTTCACCTATCCTTGCAGATTTCAGGATGATGATCCCAAGCAGAAAGCCTTGGGAATCTCTGCACGTGTCCAGGTCATCCTGACCTCACCCCTTTCCTGTAACACTGTCAGACAACTGGCTCACTGCCAGAGTGCTCAACAAATTTAACATGCCATTAGAAAGATCATGGGCGGTGTTCAGGACAGATTTTCTGCAACTCCAACTGTTGTGAAAATGCCTGGAATATTTAAATATTGCTTTGTCTTGGGCAGAGATAGAGCAGGATTTTTGGTTTTGTTGACTGCTGTCTGAAAAGCTCCTCCAATCTCTGAGTTATTTTTATCCATGTCTGACTTGGAAGAGTTTTGAAACAGCATTTAGCTAAAAAGGGAAGCTGATATAAAAGTGTGTTCCAACTTTCTAAATACTAAATTACAATTGCTTTCCTGCCTCCCTGCCACCTTTGAAGAATGTGGCTGCACAGATAACCTGGGGATTGAGATACCAATCTTCAACACAGCTACATTTGAGGAAATATTTCAGAAACCACAGAATCAGAAAGATGAGATGCCATGGTGGCCCAGTCTGTGAGCTTGTGGGGACATCTCTGTCCCCAGATTGTTATTTCTTTTAGCAAAACCTTACTCTTACTAGGCTTGGTGACATTGTTTCTTGTACTCCTGTGTTGTGTACACTGCACAGAAAAAAAAATACAGATTTTTTGTTCCATAAAAGTTGTCCAGAAAAATAAATGCAATTCATAGCACACATTATGGACAACAATGCCTAATGCAGAAGATCTAAGTCATTGGGAGATTACATATAGAACTAAGGACATCTTTTATTGATATCAAGAATTAAATAAAGGTATCTAAGAAGTGATAAAATACATAGAATCCCAGAATACCACAATATTTTGTATCAAACATGTGGACTTCTCTGTAAGTTTGTGGAATGTTCAGCTAGAGGCATAAAAGTCCATCTTCACTTGTTTGCTATCTAAGAATAGTATCTGTGCCCCTAAATGGTTTTCCAAAGTACAGAGTTGCTCTGCACTGACCTTTGAAAACTAAAAATGAAATCTGCATGGGTATGGCAGGGTCAAGATGTTCCTGTTTTACTTTGGTAAAAGCTGGTTGGAATTTGAAGAAAATGGGAAATGCATCAAATTTGAATCTACTGTAGTAAGTTTTCCGGACTATCTGCTTTTATTGTTTTGTTTAGTACCCCTCTATGTGCAACTCTTTAAAAATTCTATCTATCTTGTAGATATGCATGGTTAAATGGGTTAGGTAGTGCATGCAGACATGCCCTTGCTTGGGCTGAAGACTTTAAAATTCAAAATGCCTTGAAACACAAAGTGGTTCACTCTTTTATATTGAAATAGAGAGTATTATATTTAAAGGCTATAGGATTGTGGTTTACATTGCTGAACTCAACACAAATAACAAAATCAAGCTCAGTTTATCTCCCCCAGTCTCCAGTTTTTCTCCAGAGAAGTGTCTTCTTCTGCCCCACATTTCTCTCTGTCTGTGACACTGGATGCATCTTTTGTCAGTCTTTTTGGTTCTACAAGGCACTGCACAGAATACAGGCAATAAAGAGAAAGATTTCCTGGTCTCACAGCAATATCAAGGCACACTTTAGCCTGGATCAGCTGTGTCAAGGAAGATGCAAATGCTTTACCTTGGGAGCTGTAATCTCTGCTCCCTTTGCCACTGGCCACTGGAAGAAGCCAGGGCTGGTGCTCCTCCTTCAGGCAGCATCACAGTTGGTCTCACTGCACTCTGCCAGGATGACATTTTCACTGAGCAGCAAAGAGCAGTGTGTGCTGCCTGCAAGCACCTTTCAGCAACACGTTCCCAAACACTCAGGCAGAAAGCACCAGGGGAGGTGTGGGCTCTCAGGGGCTGCCAGGCAGGACAAACCACTCGCTTCCTGTGGCTGCGGGGACGCGCTCGTGTTCTGCTCCTGAAAGCTCTGCAGGAAACCAGGAGACAGAAAGCAACTTCTCCTGGCAGGGAGCAGTTAACCTGTGGAATTCTGACTCGTACACTACAGCAGAGGCTTTGGCTAAGAGGGCACTTTGAGGGAATCTCTGTGAACACAGGTGGTCACCTGTCTTTAACACCAACACTCAGACTCATCTTGGCTTTGTCCTGGATGTCCCCTCTGGGCTCCTGAAGCAGCAGCTGAGCTCTCTCTGACCTTACCCCAGGGCAGTTCCAGATATGTAGCTTTCCCCATGTTGGTGTTTCTGGCAAGGACGTTGTTACTCTTGCAAGAGTGGAAATGGGAAAACCTGCATTTCTCCAAAATCTGTACACCCAGGAGTCAGGAGGATTCTTCTAACAGGCTGCCAGCTGGACCAAGAATAATGAAGTTCCAAGCTTTAAACAGTGGTCTGCTCTGGCTATTCCTGATGTAAAAAGATACTTTTACTCTCCTCCCCTCCAGTTCAGTCCTCCCACTCTTTAATTTTTTGGTTCCCTTTCTTGGACTTGTGCAGATTAGAATCAGAAAACAAACAGCATCCCTTCCCCCACTTCAGAAGAACACTTCTTCCTGCTTTTCTTGGCTGATTGCTCCTTTCATACTCCGTGGGCATCCTTGGGATTTCTCCCAGGGCAGGCTCTGCAGAGTGGCCCAGCCCTAAGCAGTGGGGCTGTCCAGTGCCCACCAACACTGACATGACCTCGAGTGGCTTAATTTTATAATTAATTACTCATAGATAATACGGGAACTCAAGTCTCATAACCACATCACAGCCTCCTGGAAGGAGCAGACACTTTCCCTGGCCTCAGTCCCCTTTCTGAAGGTTCCAATGTTTTCCATCCATGCAATTACAGGAAATCCCAGAGACCAGAACAAGAGGATTCATTGTTTCACAAAACTGGTAACACCTTGATAGCTAATTTGGTTTAGGGGTAAAATAACTAAAAAACAAACCCCAAGAAATACCCCCTTCACCCATTTCCCCACTGTGCTAGAGATCTGTGACTCCTATTCTCAAATTCTTTCTAGGAGTCTGAAATCAGAGACCACTTGCCACAAACATCTTGTGAGTAACATCAGTGAGGGGCCTCAGTGCTCTAAGGCAGTTGATCTCCTTCTGTAACTGATTAGATTCACAATTAGTTAATTTCTGGGTTATACCAGAGATTTAGAGAACTTAGAACTATTTCAAACCCTGGCAACAAGATGCTTGAAATCATGGAGCTCATAATTATTAGAGGAGTATGTTCTAGTAGCTCCTCCAACTTTGGACCAACAGCTGAATAGTTTGGCAAATATCATTCAGTCCTTCAAATGCAGAGGACAAACACAGAATTTGGACAAGAATGCACTTCCATTTCTTGGCCTTATCACAATCTTTACAGGTATAAAATTGTATCAGACCAAAATAAAATCTATCCCAACATTTCCAAAAAATCTGTCAGGTAGTTTGATCTTGTCTGGTAGCCAGGTGCCCATCAAGTTGCTCTGTAACTCCTCTCCTCATCATAACAGAGGAGGAGAAGAAAATAGGACAGGACAGAACTTGTGGATCAAGCAAATAAAGCAAAATAAAGCAAAACCAAAGGCTACACAGCTGGACTACTGCAATTCAGCTTGCATCAGAAGGGCCGTGATAGTAGACCTTAAAGGACAGCTTATTAATTGACAACAAACCATAAAGACATCAAAGAAATGTTGGTTCTTAGCAGCTTTTCCATGATTAATAGTCAGGCTGTAAATTAGAACCCACTGCCCATCCTCAAGTCCTAAGCAAAAGAGCTATCTTACTGTTCATTTACATAATAAACAAGGTTCTGGGTCAAATGTTAATCCTAATTTAGAATCACAGAGCTTATTTGGAAATATGAGGAGAAGTGGGGGTCTGACTGTATTGGGAAGAACCTAATATATTGCAAAGTTAGAGAATTTCGACTAATTCAAATCTTCAATTTTAATTTAAACTGCAAAGCTCATAGAATATTGAGTCTACCTTGACTCCAGCAAGGTTTTTGACACTGTCTCTCACAGTATCCTCCGAGGCAAATTCAGGAAGTGGGGACTGGATTGAGAACTGGTGTGCTCTCCACAATTTATGGAAGAATAGTTTAAAACTATTTCATTCAATAAATTATTTACCAGTAAAGAAACTGGGACGATTCTAAATGCTTTCATAAGCTAAAGCAGCTAAAATGTTTTATCATAGGGACCACACAACTTATATCTAATATTCAGGAATTCATCATTATTTCCTCAGTAAAACCTGTCATTCCCAAATCATTCTGTACTAATTAAATGTACTACTAATTTTCATAAAAATGAAGTACATACTTGGAAGTAAATTGCAATTACGTTGTGTTCTTCAGCATTTTGTTGAAGGTGGATTATTTTACAAGCTTTCATTTGTCATTGGTTATTTTAATTAATTTTTCCTGAAAACTGAGGCACACCTATAAATCACTGTCAGTGTTTGTAGCAGCAGAAAAGCACCAGTAAACTCCATTTACAGGCTTTCTCCAGCCTCTAGATGTTTTTTTATTTTGGTTCACCCACATCTCTGAATTCCTGTCTTAGGAATACCTCCCTTTAGGTGATATTACATTCTGGGTGATCTTTGCTGCTCTCCAGGCAGCTTTGCCATCCCCTGCAGCTCATTCCCTTTCCCTCTGTTCCAGGTTCACAATCCAGACCAACCCTGTCCTTGCTGAATGGAGCCTGCAGGCTCCCTGCACCACACTGGGACAACTGAACCCACTTAGGATTTAGTCATGGGCCAGATACATCCCACAGCATGCAGCTCCATTACTGCCTCATGCATCACACATGAACTGCAAGGGCAGGAGACTTAACTGAGTCAATTTTAACTGGGAATTTTCTCTCTAATCTAATTTCAAAAGGTTGGATTAAAAAAAAAAAAGATACGACTGGTGTTTATGTAATGCTGCAAGTTTGTTTCCCTCCCCTAAACAGCCTTTTAATTTCATTGGAATTAATTGCATAAAGCAAACTGGATTTAGCTCATGTTCCTCATGTTCTTTCTGTGGACTTTTAGCTTTAGATTAGACACCTTGTGATTTTTTCCCAGTGAGTCTGAATATGAAAGATGACAAGTATGTGTTATTGAAGGTACTTCAGCAATGTCAGGGAGATGGCAGGAAAGTGCTGAGCTGGACAGGAAGAACTCACTGTGAGGTAATTCTGAGGAATTGCTTCCCCCAGGATGGAGCAGAGCTCTGCTCCTGGGATTTCTAAAAGTGATTCCAGTACAGGAGCATGAGGCTCAATGGGTCTCAGTAGTCAGGAGAACACATTACACATTTTCTGGAGCCAAGTTCTAACATGTTCTGTTCTTTATTTCAAATGCTATTTGCTGCCTTAGTGTCACACTAATTAATTTCATTAATGGCAAGTAAAATGATCTGTGTTGCTTTGTTTGTTTTGCCACAGTTCTGTCATCTGTTTGCTGAAATGGTGTTTTATTCAGGTATCAGTGAGATGTGAACTCACCCTGTCATGACGTGGTTTGTGTTATGAAGAAAATTAATTTGGGGGAAATAAGATGACCCTGCCTATTCTATTTTTACAGGCCTACTCTATTTTTATTTTTTACTACTTTTTTTTTTTTTTTGTAATGCATTCTCTTCCACAATTGGATACTGAACTGGCTTTGGACCTGCATTCAGCATCCATGCACCTTATTCCCTTTCCATTTTCTGTTGAGATCAATATTCTGATGGGACTTGTGGAGCTACAGGGGTATGAAAGCAGTTTGAGAGAGGTGTCTCACAGGAGCTGAAGGAAGGAAAAAGCCCAAATCTCATCAAAACCCTAGAGAGCTCAGTCCCAGCCTCTGGTCCTGCTGTTCTTTACTTTTTTGTGCTCTATGCCTTCCGAAAGGAATTTCTGGCCCCATGGCAGACAGATTCAGAGGTGACCTCTGCCTCAGAAAGTGATGATCACTGGATTTTGGGAAGATGTGCAGAGAAAGGGTGACCCAACACCTGCCTTGTCCTTGTGCACTTTATGTAAGCACCCATTAGTTTTGCTTTAGTCACTTTAGTGACTTTATAATAATGTTGTTCAATGCTTATAAGATCTGCTCAGCAGTTTTTATGCTAGAACACTTTGATATTAAGCTGAACCCAGAGTATAAATCCATAATCTGAATCCAGAGTATAAATCACTTCCATTTGCAGAGGTATCACCAGAGAACAGAAACCAATGTGAAACCCCTAGGCAGGACCTTCCCAAAGAGATTTTGCAGGACAAAGGCAGAAAAAACCCCAAACCCAAGCAGTTAGAACAGTTAAAACCTTGCAAATACAATCCATGGATCCACTCAGCCCTTGGGAACACATTTTTGTGCAGAATCCCTGTACCTGTGCACAGCACAGGGCCTATGACCTGATTTTTGGAAGCCTGTATCTGAGGTGTGGGATTTGCTCAGCAAATAACAATTGAGCTGCTATTTTTTAATAAAGAATTTCCCTGTCCTGAGGATGCCTCAGGAGAATCTCAGCACTGGACTCATCAGCATTTCTGCAGGGCTGGTGGAGGCTGCACTGCTCTCCTGCACAACTGGGGTGATTTTTGGAAGGAATCACTGCTTCTGTTGGGCAAAAGAGACACCAGATATCCGAGTCTTGTGTTCTACCCCCTCTGAGAGCATCTTTCTCCTTCACCATTCCTTCCAAATTATTATTTTTCTCTTCAAGGACTGAATCATGGCACCCTGCCTGTGTCCTTGTTAAGATCTCAGCGAGAAAAATGCTTTTGCTTAAGAAAATAATATCATGGGAAAGGCCATGGCAACACAAACACTTGTTTTGCCAGAACACATTTATACTGGATGGGTGGATAGTTCAGATGGCCATGAACACTTAATAAAGATCATTTTTCTAGTAATTCCCCAAGGCACTTCTTTCAAAAAAACTATTATAGAGAGACAGGCATTTCAGTGGAAGCTGCCAGACTTAAAACAAATATGATTATCTTCTTTTCATGACTTTTCCTGTCACCTTAGCAATCTAGGGAGGGTAATTTCTACTCTAAATAAATTGGATAGTATTTTGCCTTTTCAAATCTTCAGTCTTCTCTAAGTTTTATTTTTGCATCCAAAATCCTAATAACAGCCTGTAACACATTTACATTCCTGCATTCTTGCCTCTATTTTGTTGGGTACATAGTATTCCTTTTCTTTTTTTTTTTCCCCCTCCTCTCTCTCCCTTTGGTAATATGACCATTGTGCATTTTTCCAGATTTGGAAAAACAGGAATGTTTTCAGCCTTCAAGTTAGTGTTTAAAGAACAAGAAGAAAAGAGGCACCTCTGGCCTTGAGGCACGAATTTGGAGCATTGAACTACATGCAGAAAGAAGCAATATGAAATCTAGGATGAGGAAGTCAAAACTGTCGAAGAAATTTCACAGACTGAGAGAATTTGAAGGCAGGATGAAACATCTCTGAATCTGACTCCTGTTTGTGAAGGCCATTACATTTTATCCATTTATTGCTGTGCTGAGAGGCACAGCTCTGTTCAGCTGAAGCACTGCTCCCAGAAAAGTGCACTGCTTTGAAGTGAGAACATCAAGAGGTGGAAAAGCAGCACCTTCCCTGACACCCGTTAATCTCACACACTGTTAAATAGCACAAAAGCTCATCTGAATTTGCTGCTTTCCCTCTACTGCCCTCACTTCTCATTTTCTCCTCTTTCCACAATATCAGAGAGTCCTCCTGTTGTGATAACTTCACACAGAGGAATTATTTGTGGAGCCATCTACTACTCACCCTCAGTGCACAGATCTGTTCAAACTGCATCCCCAAACTGCTGGGCTGGATTTCCTGTCACTGTAGCACCTTCCTGCTCTTCATTTGGATAACCCAAGAAATGCAGTGTGTATTTTCCTGACACATCCTAATTCACTTGTTACAAGTAGATACCACATTGTCTGGAGTTATCCAGAGCCCTGCTCTGAAAGCTGCAGGCAGAGTCTCTCCTGTCCAGCCCAGGTCTCACTTCCTGCAGCTGATTCTGACTCCCTGTCCCACATTTCCACGGTTTTTTTTTAGTTTTGCCCCCCTGAAGAAACATTTGGATTAAAACACATCTAACTTCCTTGTCTAATTGCTTAGGACTCCCTTTCATTCCTAATCTCAGACAGAAAGATGTGGATACACATTCATGCACAGGTATTAAAAACACACTTGAACATTAAAATCAGGGCAAACAAATCCATGACATCGATAACATTCCCTCAAATATCACAACTACAACTATATTTTTTTGATCAAGGTAACATTTTATCAGCTCCTGAATTATGAAAATAAAAGAAGCAACACTTCTGTAAAATCACTTTAGCTCCTGGTCCTTGAAGGATTGAAAAACCTGTCTGTGAATGGTGTGGGAAGCTGACAGACTGAGGCTCACCAGTTCATTCCTCTTTCTTCTCATGCTTAATTCTAATTGCCTCCAATCAAAGTTCTGCTACGCATTCCAAGTCATGCCACTAGATCTGAGAGTTAATTGTTCATGTTAATGATAACTGATGTCATTCAGAATGCTATTTCAAGTTGCCCACTTGTAGAGTCCTGAAGAAAATGCTGCAAAAGTGTACAATGAGTTCATGTTTAGAATATTGTAATGGATTTCCTTCTCTCCAGGGAAGGCCATGGGTGTAACCACTGTAGCATAAGCTATTCCACAATAGCTGCTCTTAAATAACAAATTGCAGCTTGTAGAAAAGCTCAGAAATAGTTCATGCCACGAGAGCTGTATCAGTGGATTTCCTCGTGCAGACAGAAGCTTTGTGAACAGGACAGCCTGGCACAGGACCTGCTTTAATGTCAATTATAAGTCTGGAGAAACTGATATATCATGGGTTTGTGTACTGCATTAGCTGGGGAAAAAACCACTTCACTGACTCAGACAGGTCTTTTCTGGTTTCTTTTCTATGAACCACATTGTTGGCTCTCCTCTGTCCCAAACTGTGATATTATGAACTTTCTGGCCTCCAGCTCTTTGTTCTAATGATTAAACAAGACTAACATTTTTTAGAGGTCATAGTGATAATATGATAGTCCCTTTGAAGGGATTCAGTAAATACAATACAGCAGTAGTGCACTGTGGTATTATCAAGACCTTCATTTTGACTTTTGGCAACATTATCACTGAAGAAACTCTGTTTCTGAAAACTTAAGATGTATAAGTGGGCAGAAGAACCACCAAGAATAACCAAAACAGGTTTGTAAAGCACAAGGCTCAGTCTCCTTTCCTGACCACACTGGGCAACTACCAAAGGGAATCCATCTGTTAAGAGAGTTTTAGAATCTTGCCCCTCCTGCCTACAATGGCCATCCAGAAGCAGCTTCCAAGAGAGCTACAATAACTCTGACTCACTCTGAGATTCCTGGTAAGCAACTGATTTGCAGTAGTTACTGCTGGCCATGTGGGATTGACTCCAGCATTCTTAGGCATGTATGTGGAGATCAAAATAAATCCTTTTTTTGCCACCTCTTATGGATTATAAAGAATCTTAGAACACCAGCTTAAATTTAGCCACTATCTTTTAAACATCCCCAGCTAGGTCAGGTCAGCTGCCATGCCCAAAGCCTGCTCTGCCCTTGGATTGTACATATTTTAGATTGTTAAATGGACATCAGGATTGAAATGACAGGAAATCCATATGATTAGACCAGACTTGGAGAGGAAAAGAAAAAGAAAAAAAGAAAGAAAAAAAAGAATGATTAGGGGACACTGACTTCTCTCATGGGCCCAGGATGAGATGGTTCATCTCAGAAACATCAGTGGCTTTTCCTGGTGGGACACCTCGTGTCCTCTGTCCTACATCTGCCACAACAGCAGAAGCTGAAAGGTTGGCTCAGTCTCTGCTTCAACCTCAGTTTTCTCTCCACAGGGCAGCAAAATTCTCTTTTGCCTTTTTGTTGAGTAACTGATCCAAACTCACTTTCCTAGGTTACATCAGGAGAATAAAGCCAGTCCAATTATTTAAAAAAAAAAAAAAACGATAAAAATCATGGTTCTTTGTCTCTAGAAGTTATCCACAGATGCAGAAAATGACCTTGTGAATATGTAATGGGGGAAAGGAGTGTGTATGACAAATGCTGAGCAATTACATCACCTGAAATGATGAGGGAAAAAATCAATGTAAATTGTGAGAGTGTCTTGTGTGCTTGCTCTGAAGTAGCTGGCAAGGGAGCAGCACAGGTGTTGGAAGGAAATGCCAAGCAGAAATGAAAATATATAACTGAAAATTATAATATGAAAGTGGCTGAGGATAAATACAAGAAAACTTTTTTGTCTAGACTTGGGTGTTGCTAGTGAAGCAATAGAAAACTCTACATACTGTCAATTCTGGCACCCATAGCTGTGCATTTTTTATGAGCTGTCAGGGATTCACAGGAATATCATTAGGAGTTGTTTTCCTTCTCTCTGACCATGAAGATTGTACCTAGATGTTGCTCTTGCACACACAAGTCCAAAAACCATGGAACTGTAATTTTTAAACACTAGATGGCTCCATTGGCTTTTTAAATGCAGCATTTCCCAAGCTTGCACAGAGCTTTGAAAAGCAAATACCATTCAGAGTTGTGTTCCATTGACAGTCATAGATACTACTAAAAAAAAAAAGAAAAAAAAATAAAGAAAAAAGAAATAATTCTCTTCACCGTTTGAGTAACATGGAACTGACAGCCAGGGCAAGGGGTAAAAAGGCTTTCAGTTTCTGCCCTGCAGTCTACTGGATTTTCACAGTGAATTGTATTCACAGGATGACTAAGGATGGAAAACAAAGGCCATGATTCTGGCCCCTTGCATGGAGAAAGTTGGCAAAAGTTGTTTTAAGCTGTTGATGTTGATCCTCTTCCCACCCTTTGCACCCATCTGTGTCCCACTGGCACAAGGAAAAGCCGTGGAAGCACCCATTCCTTCCTGCTGCACTGCAAAATGCTGGGAAGTTATCCTGAGGGATTCCCCCTGAACACATTCAGCCCATTCTGAACTGTTCAAGCACATCTGGAAAAGCAAAGAGAGAGAACACATGTGAAGTTTACTCTTCTCTTTTAGCAATTATCCAGTTTCAGTACCAGATTCCTGAATGAATGTTTGCATACAGCAGATTTACCTTTCCCCATTGTTTTGGGGTAGCACATATAAGTTTAAAATTTATACTTAATTCATATGAATTTTGAAGAAAAACTAAATTGATCTGATAAACAAAGCTGAAGAAACACCAACATGATGGCTTATCTTTTAATTATCTACTCATAAGTTCCTAAGTTCCTCTGATATTTCTGTTTTGTAAACCAAAGGTTGTTGAAACTCACAAATTAAATATTAGGGAAGGCAGGCATTGAGTTCAACACCTTTTTTTCCACTTTAGTCTAGCTCTGAGAAGATTGGCTGTTTCCCTACTATCAGCTTATTTTACAAGGGATGTCAGGAATAAGCCCTTCAAACACTGACTAATCCAGTCCAGCAGGTCACCTTCCATTTCACACTTTTGCCATCTTCTCCAACCTCTGTTGGCCACCTGAGACTCAGATTTGTCCATGCTGGAGTTGCTCCCTGAGGAAATCCCTTCTTTTCCACTACGTGATCCAGCAAACAGTTTATTACACACAGAGACCCATCCCACAGATGGCTTTAGGAACACATGAGAAAGGAAATGTGTATGAAGGTGTATGGTCAAAAATGTCCAAGCAGAGAACCAGAGCAAAGCCCTGAGCAGAACACTCCTTTACACCAATCCTTCAAGCTGTCCATGGAGAAAAAAGGCTAAGGAAAAGGGGGAAAAACTCCTGAAACCAACATAAAACCAACCAACCAACAAACCCCCAGACAAACCATCCACCCCCACTTCTCAGGGTCACTAAATCTGAAAGGAAAGGCGTGTAAAGTTGCAGGATCAGAAATTAGGATAGAGGGAACTGAGTAAGGCATCAAGCACAGATACCCTGCCAGCACCTACTGCTCCATGAAGTATCCCAAGTGCAGAGCACCTGATGATGCTCTGCCTGCACGTGAGGGGGCAAGCAAACAGCAACAGGTCCCACCATCTCTGTGATTTCCCCCAATATCTGCTAAAGACAGAGTTCTGAGCTACGGGGCTCTTTTTTGGCACTGAAGTGACTTGGAAATCTGGCACTGGAATCAGGTTCTCCAATTCTAGCAGCAGCTGAAACATAGAGCTCGAGGTACACAGAGAGCTCGAGGTCCACAGAACTTTGTCATTTCCCTTTGTCCACTGGATTAACTGCACTCCGTGCAATAACCGGGAATCAGTAAAGTCTTTCCTAGACCCAGAAAAGGGCAAAACTATGACTTAGGCATGCGTGCTGTTTATTTGAATGGAAGGGAACGTCCTGCAGGACAAGGAAGAGGCGGGACTTTCACCAAAGTGGGAAGAGCCACCGCAGCAAACAGGTCACTGTGGAGCCGGAGAGGGAGAGATGCCCCAGCACCGGCAGCACCGCTTAACGTATAGGCAGCGGCGGCACGGGCAGGGGCGGGCTGTTACATAAGGGGAAATCTGCATTCCTTGCGTAACTCGGCTCTTTACATAAGCCCGGGCCCGGGCCCGGAGCGGGGAGGGGAGGGCGGCGGCAGCACCGGAGGAGCGGAGAGGAGAGGAGATAAGCGGAGATGAGCGCTGGGCGCAGCCGGCGCTGCCCGCCCCGCCACAGAGGAAACGCGCTGTTCCTGCCTAAAGAAAAAAACCGCAACGATTTAAAAGAAAATGGGGAATGTCACAGGCTGCAGATTCCCATAGCTTCATGGAAAGAAGGCAGGAGGATTTTAGTAGTTTTTCATGTAGGGTCTTGGAAGCAGCGAGTTTGGAAGAAACCTTCAGGATCATCCAGTGCTTCCTCACCAAGCACTGTCCCTGTAACCCCTAAAACACAAACCCACATCACCCGGATCCAAATCCAGGTGCATCCTGAACACCTGCAGGGATGATGATTCCATCACCTCCCTGGGCAGCCCTTTCCAACACCTGATCACCCAGACAGTGAAAACATAAATACAACACAGGCCTGGCCACAGCGGGTTTCTGGATGAAAATAATAAAACAATTCCCACTCCCAGTGAAGGTGTAAGTTTCTACGGGAGAATGAGAAAATTCTCTGTTGGATTTCTTGCCAGCTCAGCCTGCTCAGCGCCACAGAAGGAACACAGAGAAGGTTTATTTGGGCTGTAAATGGTCACCAGGAATCCCCACGTACAAATGAACCCCTGGGCTGGAGGCTGCAGAGTTTCACTGACACTTTTGTGAAAAGAGAGATGTGGAAAAGACACTTGGAAAACAAAGAGAAAATGTGGGATAATTTGGGGCCAGGGAAAGCTGCAGGTCAGAAACTCCTAGCCCGGAGTTCGTGTAAGCATGACAGTTCAACACCACCTAGCCCAGGGTTATTTAAGGATACGTGACCTCTGTGTAAAGCCATGTCTAAACCATATCTTGCATTCCCCAGTTCCTGGGCAGTTATGTGCTCCAGCTGCATCCCACAGATGCCTGATATTTGGGAAGGAAACTTCCAATGCCAGGGCCAAAGAACCCAGATGCAAACCCTTATCACAAATGATTACAGAATAATTAATGGCCAATAATAATAATACAAATGCAGAACTGAGTAACATTTAACTAATTGTATTTCCCTACAAACATAATGTGCAAACTAATTCTAAATATACAGGTTAGATTTCAGTACTGATTTTTTCAGAAATCACCTAATTCAGAATATTTTTATTTTAGGGGTCTCCAAAATAGACCACAGAGTTCTCCTCTGTGAGCTGTAATTACACTGTTTTATTATTTATCATGCACTGGCAGTGTCTAATTTATTAGACCGTTGCTTGCTGAATATTTTATTTTATGTGCTTTCCAAGCAAATAAAATTCCTCTTAAAACAAAGCTGAGTAAAAGGGCATTGTACATCAGAATTGTGCTTAAAAACTAATTCTACTACATTGCACACAACAGACTTGAAATGTAACTTCCAGAAAATTCTGCTTTATAAATCAGATTTAAGGTCACTCAGCTACACAGATTTGTCTGATGCATTCAGATCTCTCCTTCTTTGAACATTTCCAGAATTTCAGAAAAATTATGTATAAAGTCAGAGAAAGGCAGTCTTCCATGAGAGGTAACTGCTTGCAAAGTCCAAGCTAAGTAGTTTTGAGCCAAACTGGTTTTAAACCAGCATTTTACATGGCTGTTGTGCCAAAGGCAGATGCCAGCAAAGAATTTGCCAAGTGGTTGGAAAGAAATCTTTCCAAATATCCACATGATGACTTAAAATTCCAAACACATCGAAGAGTCCCATCTTGCTTGTAAACCTTTCTTGTGCAACAAAGTATTACAGTATGTTCTATTTATAAACTCCTGGAAAACTTCTTTTATGTCACTTCAGACTCCAATTATTAGAACTGTACAGGTACTTTCCCAGTTTATTTTTAAAGCAGTGGCTTTTGCAATCTCTATGGTTCTCACTTCCATTTTTGGTTTTAAACAAACTGGTTTATATTTGCATACTCTGTGTGTTTTATTTTATACTAACATACTACAGGACAATTATACTCACAGGTATCCTTTCAGAAGGGAGATTGTCACTTGGCTGACAGGAACTGAATTCCACACCTAGAGCTCTCAGTTCCACTGTCAGTACAAATAATTTAAACATCATTTTGCATTTTATATAAGCCTGGTAGTGTCCTGCATGTACATATTCCAACTACTCAAGATGGAGTTTATGAAAAACTTGGTCTAATCGAAGTTTCTCCCCCTAGTTCTCCTCTCACATCCCACTTTCTGGAATGGCCTTGAACAATCTCTAAAACATAGGAAATTTTTTGCTTTTATTTACAGCAGGAGCCAAATTTCTAGATTTACAAATTCCTCTTTAACTTAATACTGAAGAAGACCAAATCATCTGTACCAAGAGTTCTTAGCTGCTCTAATTCAATTACAGCACTGAATACTCATGTGCCCAATTAATTTCCACAGGCTTTTTGAAAAGCAGTGGATAAGAAACATGATGCTTTTTGATTTCTTGACTTTATAAAACTGACAGATAAGATTTGCTTTAATTCATTCAGCAGAATGATTTTCTCCCTATTTGAATTATTACAATTTTCTATATTATTTTGTTTAAAAAAGGGAATCATTCTTCCTTTATAGTGAAGAGTATTTGATAACATGATTCAACTGCACTTCACTTTTGGCACAAAGCTTCCCTCTGGCTTTTGGAGATAACTTCACTTAACTGTGAGGGGTTTCTTTTCTGTTGGAATATCAGTAAGCCTTCAGTAAGTAAATGCATGTGTGCCAAGCTCATCATTAACTGAACTGATTGAAGATCAGAAAAGCAAGTACTAATTTCAATTGGGTGCCACTAATGGGTACATCATAGATTGAAATATTTCATTTGATCTATGAGCTGTTTTGTTGTCATCAATACCACAGGCAGTTGTGTGAATCTATTTACAAAATGAATTCCAACTCCATTAGCTTTTAAGGCACTGCTCAAATGAAAGCAGTCTCTTACAGCAGCTGAAACAATTACAAGTGAAAATGAGAGACCATTTTGATGAATATGCATTCCAGCAGTCATCATCTCCCAGACAAGATCTGCCTGCTTCTAAAAATAATTGTTAATAATACAGATGTCTATTTAGGGGGGGGGTTATTATTTTGTTCCATTCCTCTGTAAATGTTGACATTTCAAACTTTTATTGCATTTCCTCTTGTTAAAATAGACTGACTGCAAAAGAGAAAATATCACATGCACTGAAATAATCATGAGTTTACTACTGTCACCAGGAGAGCAGTCTCTAAAGTAAGACTAAAAGCAACTTAAAGACATAATAGAAGTACGCATTTAAAAATATAATATAAATAAATGTGATCAGCTGTAATTTGGTAAGAAGAAGTGGATAAACTTTTTTGTATAGCAAGATTAAAGAGCTGAAAATAAATACATTTTTACACAGTGCAAAATTTACCTGAGAGAACCAATGCTTGCTGCACAACAGAAGGGAACCAACACCCAGGTAGCTTCAGAAAATATGACATTTTACAACAGGAATCCCAGGATTTAAAATAACTCTGGAGACACTTCACTGCTTTCACTGTGTAGTGTGTAAAATATAACCTCCTACAAACAGGGCTGGCAGACAGGCTTCTCATGGGGCACACAAGGTGCTGACTGGCATCTCTGAGGTGTTCTAAGGTTCAGTGGTTCATGTTTTTAGGTGCCAGTGGAAGAGTACAACAACATCTGTGTTGAAAATACACTGTTTCACTTCAGCTCAGTGTTACTGCCATTCCCCAAGGATGCATGTGAATTATGAGAGCAGAGATGGGACAGGAAACCAGACCCAGCAGTCAAATGTGTGCTCTCAGATCACCGCCCATAGTTTATTGCTTCTGCAAAATGTGAGAGGACTTGAAGTATTTTCTTGTTAATTTATCACCATTACCCTGTCCTTACAATCCACTCTGCTCTTATTACAGACCTTGCAGTGGTACTTTCTTAATGCTTCAATTACTGTAGATGCATTTACTCAGCTATGATCTCAGTTTGAAGTTTTCCAGTTTGTTACAGAAGGAAAGCTTATTTAAACACTCATGGTCACCTACAGCAAGTGCCCTGTGTCCTATACCCTTAGGGGTTTGTACTTCAGAGCTCAGAGAAGCTTTGTCTTCATTAAGGCATTTTTAAGCTCTTGTTCCTGTGTGAATTCTCTGGTTTGGCTAACGTCAGTTCACACTGTAACATTCACTCTTTGCTAAGGCATTTTTAAGCTCTCCTTTCTGGGTGAACTCTCTGGTTTGGCTAACGTGAGCTCACACTGTAACATTCTCTTCCCTCACTCAGGGCATCTGGAGCTGCCCGTTTGTGTGTGAGAAAGCAGAGAAACAGAGTTATCTTCAAAACCGTTACTTTTTCACTGCGGTCAGCACAAAGTCAGCACCAGAGGCAACCCTGCCAGGCTCTTGCAACCCACAGAAGAGATTAAATCAAGTGCAGAGGCAAGGCTGATGTGCCAAGCTGAGAAGATAAAACCAAGAGGCCGTGGGATACCTGAATCCAGCAGGCAGGGCACAATTATGATTTGATGGACACCAAGTTTAAATTTCCAGGCAAACTGCCGTGATAGCAGGCAAGTTTGGGCAAGTTCGGGCTGGGAGAAAGGAAGGAAGCAGCATTAACAGATCAGGAATTGAGGGGTGTATTGAATAGCCAGCAGCAACAGGTGTGCTTTAGTCACACATCCAATGGGCAGGGCAGCTGTGAGTCAGAGGTACAGACACTTACAGTACGTGGCTTTCTGGGTGGCAGATATTTGGTCAGGGTGTTGCCGGCAGCTGCTGATGAAGACATTCAGAGTTACTGTGGGAAAAGCACGTACACACAGCATAAGTCTTTTTTTCCAGGCTGAGAAACAATGCCTGTTTTTGTAGTATTAATATTGTTTTGAAATATTTTTGACTCATTTTTGAATGCTTTGGATTGCTCCATGTCTCATACAACAGCCATCATTCTTAGCCTTTTTTACAACCACATGAGGGTGAATGTGCTGACACTTGTTGAGAGTGAAAATATCCACTCTTCTTTGCAACTCAGACTTAGGACGGACAACTCCTTCCTTTCTACTCCATTTCTTCACTAGCTGTGTGAAGTAAAGGAGTTTCTGAAGCCAAAATCCCCTGAGATTTATGCATGGAGCATTTCCATGCCTGCCAAGGACACAGAACTGCCTGATCCCTCATGTTTTGGGACATCTACCTTTAACTCTGCTCGTCTTTTTTACACCAATTCCCTCACTCACTGCATTCCCAGTGCCTCCCTGAAATTTAAAGATACTTTTTAATCTGAATGTCTTCAGGTTAGACTCCAAGTACTGTAATCCAAATTTAGCAAAAATGCCCCTAGAACTTTCACCTCAGGGCCCAGAATCTCTCAAAATAAGGCCGAATTATTTTACACGGCAACATCCTCATTCCTGCTGAGTCACGCTGGGTTTGAGCTTCATTTATTTGCCTTGCCCTGTTTACCCGGAAAATTTCTTGGGGTTTTGTTTGTTTACTTTTTAATAGAGGCGCACCTGGACGGCGTTGCTACACTGAAGGGCAGGCGCTGTGGAAAACACTTCTGGCAGGGAACGCATCGCCAGCGCACTTACCCCGCTGTCATTCTGCACTGCCCTCACGACTTGCTGCTCTCGAAACCCAAGCCTTCCACGCTAAAGCGCCTGCCGAGAAGTTTTGAACCAGGCGCTCGGGCAGGCGGCACCGCTGAGGCGAATCCAGGCGGGCCGGGCTCCCTCCCCTCCTTCCCTGCCCTCCTTCCCTCCCTCCCTCTCCGCCGCGCCGGCCGGGGCCATGTGACAGACAGCGCGACTTCTGCCTTCGAGCCGCCCGAGGGGAAGGGGAACGGGANCCGCGGGCCCGGCCCCACCTGCTCGCGGGGATGCGGCGCTGCCGGCCGGGCATCCGCGGGCTCGGAGGGCTTTCACGGCATGGGCTCGGTGTGGATTCCGGACCTTTAAGTGTCTGATCGATAATGGCTTTTTAAGTAATCATTCCATCTATTTTAATTTTTTTTTTTTAATGCAGCGTGTTTCAGGAGAAATAGCTTTCTTTTCTTCTGACCTGAAGAGCAACCAACCTTTCTATAAGATCGAGATATTTAGGAAAAGAGCATTTTCTGGGCGGCATTCATACCCTTCCCCATCCCGTTAAAGTGTCCAGCTGTCGCTCACCTTGGGCAAAGGACAGCACTTCATGAGAAGGATGCTGGATACAAAAGCCTCTGCCAGTTCAGGATGGCACAGCTTGCACGAGAATTGCATGAGGTGCCTCATGATTATTTTAGGTTTATTAGGCTTGTTTTGGTGCCATGAGCTAGCAGTGATGTGGGTGAACCCACATTTCAAACTGTTCTGTGCCTTAGTGTCTCATGCTTGAGCGTAGAACGTGAGCTTGGGCTCTGTAAGAAAGAGAAAAACTTTGGTGTCAGTACAGGATTGTACTTTCTGTCTCTTCACTGTCTTATTGTAAGGATTTAAAATACGTCATGGTTTCTCATGCAGTGTGTTTCTTACTGCATTTCTGTTTCTGGTCACAGTTCTCAAGGAAAAAGTTCATTTAAACTAGGAAAATCCTCGGCCAATGCTAAACATACAACCAACTGATTTATTTTTTTCAGCTAGTGATGAAAATATTTTAATTGCTGATTCAGCTGCAGAAAAAACACTGTTATTTCACACTGTACTAGTATTGTTAGCACTCCTACTGTAGTTGAGTAAGTATAAAGGGAGTTTTTGCCTGGCTGAAGTGGCCCAAAAGGCCCTTGCTGCTGGCAGCTGTAGGTGTGGCATTGTCACTGAATTATTCAGCTAAACATGTATGTGTTTTTAAGTTTCTTCTGTAGTTATATTTGATTTTATGAAGACTTAATACTAATTGCAAAACAAATACTCTCCAGGCAGAAAACAGCACAGTCAGATCCACAGCTCTGTAAAACCAGAGGTGCTTTTCCACTGGGATGTGAATGGGTTCTTATAAAATAAGAATGCAAAGTAATGTAGGGGAACACTACATTGCCATGTTATGGTCCAATTTCACTCTTGTCACCTTTTCATACTACATTTGCTTTTAGAATAAAAGCAAAAATGTTCTCAAAGCAACTATGAAAACAGGTGGACATTAATTGGAATCTTTTAGGCTGAAAACAACAGGATCACGTATCGAAAGGATCACATATCAACACGTGAAACCTGCAGCATGCCTACAGAAAAATTGTAATGGGGGCCCTGATAAGTTGTGCCTGGAGAGATAAAAAACTGCCATGCTGGTTTCCAGGGTGTGTTGTTATTTAAATTAATGCTGTCTCACAAAATATATTTGCATTTTTCTAACCAAAAAGGACTCTGCGATGCCAGTTTTGGACCCAGACCTCACATTCTGGCAGTGCTTGGATCCATTTGCTGTGACATGTTCACAGCTATTTTTAACTTATGTAATAAGAATTTAATCTTATTTGTTACAAACTCCATCATACTGAAGGCATTCAGAAAGCTTTATAGTACACAACAAATAATGCTGGTCAGTAGCTTATCAGCACTGTGCTTTTTCCCTCTGGAATGCTTCCAGTTATGCTAAAATACACATTCTGGATTGTATGAAAATGGAATAAAAGTAAAGCCAGGAAACTACAGAAGAAACAATAAAGATGGCATTTTAGTAGTGATGCTAGAACAAAACAGAAGTATTTTGTGATGAAAGGCTAGCTACTTAAAAGTTTTAAAACAAAACATATTCTTTTTGAAAAGTAATACTTAAGTGCCAAGTAGAAATGGAAGTCCACGACCTATCTGCTTCCCCCATGCATTCAAAAATGTGATAGGAACTACTACAAATGGAAAAAAGAGTCACTGAGTTAACTATACCATCTTTGCTCCTGTTGTGCAACTATTTCACTTCTCAGCAGTTTTGTGACTTTCTGATTTGTGGAAGGGATGGGGTGAGGTGGAAATGCACAACCTTCTTTTCTAACTTGCCCACTGGCTTGAAGTCACTGAGCGAGGAAGAAGGCGAGCGGCTGAGTGAATGTGATTTCCAGGTTCAGTGCAAGGACACACAGCTGAGCACCCACTGCATCACAGTGTGCAAGTGAGTGGAATCTCCTGGTAAATCTCTATTTTGTGGCTTTACCAAGAGGTTCCTGCTGCACAAGTTAGAGCTACAAAAGTAGAGCTGCTCTGTGGTACTTGTGCATTGCACGCTGGTTTAAATCCTGCAGAGCTCTTCTACTTCCTTCTCCTTTTGCTCCATGCTCTGAGTTTTGATGGAAAAACCCCCAGTGTCTGTCCCATCTTTACTTGTGATTTACCTGTGGCTCTGACTTTTATCAACTTTGCTCCCCGTCAGGCGAGATGCCGCGGCAGTTCCCCAAGCTGAACATTTCAGAGGTGGATGAGCATGTGCGGCTCCTGGCAGAGAAGGTTTTTGCCAAAGTCCTGCGAGAGGAGGACAGCAAAGATGCCTTGTCACTCTTCACCGTGCCCGAGGACTGCCCCATTGGGCAGAAGGAGGCCAAGGAGAGGGAGCTGCAGAAGGAGCTGGCAGAGCAGCAGTCTGTGGAGACAGCTAAAAGGTTTGTTCTGGAGTTGCTTTCTTAGTGGGAAAGAATTTTTGANGGTCAGTGTATGCTCATTTGAATTTTTTTTTTTTTTTTTTTTTTTTAATTGAAATACTTGGCAAACAGCATTGTGCCTCTTGCTGCTTCAGGAGAAATGTGATGTCCTCTCCTGTGCAGGAGGATGAGCCCCAGGGAGCTTGGAGTGGTCAGGTTGTCTCAGCTGTGTTCCCAGCAACAGCACAGATATTGCTTATGCAAATTTAATAAACAGCATAGCTGGGTGGAAATGAACAACCCTGAGACTCTTTAATGTAAGAAGAGTCAGGAAAAGAAACACTCCCCCCTCTTTTTCTAGTTTCATTAAGAGAAACAGAAAATTTTAACACAGAGAAAATGACAGTGGCATAGTACCACTTTTAGTCTCTGCAAAAATAGATGAAAGCAAAGAGTTTATATTTAAGATCAAGGGGTAAGATGAAAAGTGGTATTGGCATAATGAGGTTATTTGTAGGTTTCCTTTACTCACAGAGATAAAATCTAACCACTGTCAGCCATAAAAGTGCACATTAAAAAAAATAAATTGCACTCTACCTTTGGTTTACCCATGGCTGTAATGAAGCAAAACTTGCTCGGGTTTGTGTTTTTGGTTTGTTTTTTTTCTGTGAGAGAGGCAGACTTTTCCCTGATGTCAGGCTGTTCCAGTGTCTTGCCTTCACAGGACTGCTGGGCTGTTTGTGGTGTCACATGAGCTCAGCAGCAGCCTGACACCAAATGGGTTGGACGTGTACAGACTCCTCAAAAAGCAGGCAGACAAGAAAGCCTTTGAAAGTGATAGCTGAACACATGTACCTGGTTAGCTGCAGACAGGCAGTTGGGCAACACTTGGATTCATGTTTCTGGAACAGAAGGGAGAAGAGTTAATTTAGTTAAATTGAGGTATGACTCACTGATGATACAAGCTGAGGATTTGGAATTGTGCAAGTGGGTTTCCCAGTTGGCATGTTCATAGGCATAAACAGGCACAGAAGGGAAAACCAGATGTTTCCAGTCAAACAAATGTTTGGGATACATTTCCTCCTGAACTGGTGTGTTTCAGTTTTGATTTGGATGGTTTGTCTCACAGAAACAAACTCCATCTTGGGTTTTGTACAGGTTTAACTGCAGGAAGGGGTGTTATAGGTATGTTGTTTACATGTGGGAACAGAACAAGTGTTAGTGTGCTTCAGGGACAGTGACACAAGTACAGCTTGTGCTGTTTCCAGTTGCAGTTGATCCAACACTGCCTGTCCAAACTGATGCTGATTTCCAAGGTGGCCACAAGTACTTGAGAGGATGAAATCTGGGTGTTAATTGTACCAGCACTGCATGTTCTTATTCTTGAGAACACCACAGAAGCCATATACAGCTTCCAGAAAATGCTCTGGTGTTCCTTTTTCTTTATTAGTGATTCTTACCAATATTTTAAGGTTTTGGTATCTGACTTAAAAAATTAGGGGCTATTTCCACAGTGCAAAAGAGATTGATATCACAGGTAGTTTCTAATACAGTATTTATATATTATATGAATATTTAAAATACATTTAAGCACATTTAAACTGAGTAAGGAAAATGAGTTCCATCTTCAGAGATACTCCAAAACTCCACTTGAAGTATTACAATTACTTCACTGGAAAACACAGCATTCTTTTGTAGCTGGTTTATCCGAGGTGCACATCAATCACAGCTTTGATGAGGAAAGGCAACATTTTTAAATTTATGTGGGTTCCACCTGAAGGGAGGAATAGACTTGTGCATCAGAGCCATGCTGTGATATCACTCTGATAAGCAACATCAGCCTTCTGCTCAAGTCTCATCAAACACTGCCTGAGGAATCACGAGGTGCTCCTCCTTTTCCTTACAAGTTGAACAGAATAACTGTGAAATCTTGTTGCACAGTCTTGTCTGACAGCTAGATGAGTTGTAGGTCTTGCAAGTTTTGAGAAGAATGGGAAGTGTGTGTAACAGCATGATAACTTAGAACATTTTCCATATGTAACAGTGACTTGTTTCTGTCTGATCCTTCACAAACCCTGATGCTCTCAGTCTCTTAAGAATCAACCCTTACTAAAGTGAGCACAGTGATCACGTTTTCCCTCTGCACAGTGACTTGCTGAAACTGAAGTTGTGAGAAGCGAAACAAAAACCTTAGGGCATCTTAGAGTGATTGTAAATAAATTATGGCCTAGTGGACTCATGTGGAGGGTAAGTGCAATTGTGTGTAGTGTAGATCATGTGAAATGTCAATAGAGAAAAATTAAAAGCACAAGCACTTTCTGACCAGCATTTTTTCTGTGGTATGAGGGATTTAATTTGTAAAACTTCCTAGGGTGTGATTTCCTTGCTGTATTCAGTTTTCCAGTGTATTTAGTGTTTTATCCCATGGCTTATTTTATGTTTTATACCACGAATTCATAGGAAGAAAAGTTTCAAGATGATTAGATCCCAGTCTTTGTCATTACAAATTCCACCTCAGGAATGGAAAGCACCACCGGCCGATCCTGCCCTGTCTCCTGCAACGCCAGTTCTTCCAAGTGCTTTTGTGCCAGTCCAAGTGCCATATGATGTACCAGAATTCCAGAGAGTTTCAATTAGTGGGGACTACTGTGCAGGGGTAAGAAACCATTGTTTTACTGCTTTCTATACCTAGAGGGTGTAAAACAGTCCCATACATGAAGTGTAAAATGCCAATATGATGGTTCTTTGCAACAAACTCAGAATTGCTTTGTGAATAGTGACTTGTTAAACAGTTAGAAGTCAAGCTCAGGTTGTTTTGTACTCTTTATAATAATAATAAATTAGATAAAAACATAATCAGATGTTCAATGCATGGTGGGATAAAAACATTTGTGTGTGTTTTGTGTATTGTATTTGGATTCTGCTTCTGTCCCTGCCTTCCTGACTCCTTGGGCAAGATCCTTATGCTCAAGCCCCATGCACTTCTGGAAATTCAATCTCCTTGTTGCTGGCATGTTGCTGGAAGTTTGTTACTAGAACTACTTTGGCCAGTATTTACCCAGGTTTTCCTTGCAGGTGACAGTTGATGACTATGAACAAGCTGCCAAGAGCCTGGTGAAAGCTCTGCTCATCCGAGAGAAGTACTCACGCCTCGCCTACCATCGCTTCCCCAGAACAACATCCCAGTACCTGTGCAGCATGAGGGACCAGAAATGGAAGGTGGAAGATGAGGTGCACCCAGGTGAGTATCCTTTTTGAAATATTCCATTGCATTCTAAAAGATTTAAACGCTATTTTAAAATACAGAGTTAAACCCATGCACCACTGTAGTAAAGGGAAGTTGTATTTTTGTGATGATCTCTTCTTTGTAATTTATTCTGTTATTGAGTGGAGAATCACTGATGGACCTAAGTTATAAATCCTGTATTTGATTTGGAGCTTTGAAGCTGTCAAAACCTAAAAACCCAGACTAGACTCTCATTGATTACTTTATTTCCTAAGCAAATGGGATGTTAAGTAGCATGCTTGTGCTCCCCCAGGAAAAAGCTGTATGGCTGTGGTTTAAAGTGGAGCCATTCCTCCCCGTCTTGGCACACAGAACTAAAAGGGCTGATGAGCTCATCTACATCATAAATTGAAGCATGATGCAGACATGCCAGTTAGCAAGCCCTGAGTCAGGAATTTCACAGGCAGGCTACATTTGCCAGGTCAGGACTGGAAGCTGTGGAGTCACATTTGTTGGGCATTGTGCCTGGGTAAATAAACCATGATCCCTCAACAAGGCTTATTAGGTTGAACATATTCCCCTGTGAATGTCACAAATTATTTTTGTCTCTTAGGTGGGTTGTGTATTAAACTGTTTGCACTGCTCATTTCTGGATCAGGCTGTGAGGAGCAATCTCCAGTCTGTACAGATGGGCCACTGTAAATGTGTCCAATGTTGTTGTTGACAACTTATTTTCAGCCCTAAAGTGACATTTTAAATCAATTACCCTCTGGCTCAGAGGTTGAAAGAGGGTGACTAAATATATTTTCAAGTGTTTGTTTTCCAGGAAGAGTATAAAGAGGACAGTATACTGAATATTCAAGACAGGGAAGATATTTTGGAACAGCTGCCAGGGAGATATTTCCAAGCTGTTATTAGGTTAATAACTTTCTTACAGTTACGGTTTTAAACTTGCGACACAAAAAATGGAATCTCGTTACACAATACCTTAATTAGCACAAGTTTGAGCTAGATGGTTATGAATATTAGAGATAAGGATTATCAGTTTGTAACATACATTCAGGTGCTCTAGGTGAATAAAAGGACTGGTTAGTTACTTTTTGTACTGTCTTTGGCTTCTATGCTTCTTGCTTCTATTAAAAAAAATTAAATGTTAAAAAAAATTTTAATAAAAAAACCTCAAACAAAACCATCACCACAGAAAACCACACATAAACAAACCAACCCCCACAAACTAAAAATCTCCAATCAAAACACAACAAAATCAACTGATTCTGTGCTTAAATAC
This sequence comes from Drymodes brunneopygia, assembly GCA_013400955.1. Taxonomy (NCBI): domain Eukaryota; kingdom Metazoa; phylum Chordata; class Aves; order Passeriformes; family Petroicidae; genus Drymodes; species Drymodes brunneopygia. The sequence continues at coordinate 234,929 of VZTZ01024264.1, read as the reverse complement.
GAGCTTCCAAAATTGCTACAGTGAGTCAGAAGGTGGAAAGAAAATAATGAAAGTGGGTATGAAGTCAACAGCTATTTTACTGTTCAAAAATCTCAGCTGTATATTCTAATTTAAATACTTCTGCAAACTCATTTTCAGACTTATTAATAAAGAATAGTATTAAATCTGTATGCATTGGTTCAGAGAACTCTAATAACATAAAACATTTGAATTAAGGTAGGCACCTAATTTAGAGAGGGGCTGCAACTAAACCCTGCCAGAATAAAGCTTTGTTGGAACAGCAGATCTTTTATAGTAACTGAATGGGATTTTAATGAAAGTATTGAGAGTTGTTAGAAATTAGGCTTTGCAGAAGCAGAAAGTTCTTTTTGTAATTATTTTGCCTTTTGTGTGAGTTATTCCCTATAACTGTAATGCAAATGTGTTTCCAGATTTCCATTCACCCCCAGAAGAAAACGAAGATCCTTACAACCTCGATGATGCTCCAGACAATCTGGATTATGTCATCAGGTTGAGAGGGGGCATCCCCTTTGTTTATGACAACAAGGAGATGATGGAGCTCAATGAGCCTCGGAGCCTGCCTTATCCTGACCTGCAGACCTACACCCTCGACCTGAGCCACGTTCTTGCCCTCATTGCAGATGGCCCAACGTAGGTTGCTCTTTGGTTCTCTCTGCCCCTTCAGGCTGCTGCTTTCTTCTCACTTCTGTGGTATTTAATTCCTCAACATACCCATTCTACAGTCATGTTGTGTTTTGCCTTTCTCAGCCATTAATGCATTGTGGAAAATCTTAAAAATGAAAAAATACAATGCCACCTGTGGCTGCCCTTCATTTCTTTGCATCAACCATGGCAAAATAAGGAGTTAACAGAAAATAATCAAGGAATTGGCCAAATGTTTCTGTTCAAGTCAAATCTAACCTAAACTTCTTGAAACATGGAGACTGAAACTTCAATCTCATTTTTTAGAATTTTGTTTTGGCCTGTGCTGAACTTGAGGTTTTTTGAACAGTTGTCTGAAATTCCTTCATGTCTGTTCTGTTCTGGTTGCATGAAGAGAAACCCTGCACATGCAGAGCATACAGATCAATTCAGCAACACAAATACTCAGTCTGATTTGTTCCAGATGTGAATTAACTGCTCTTATGCTGCAAAACTGACCCGTGCATCCACAATCAAAATAAGTCTGAAATTTCCCAGAAACATCAAATTCCTGGGGTCTGAAATTTCCCAGAAACATTGATTTCTTGGGAAGTCTATAAAAACTAGAAACGTACAACTCTAGAAATGTCCAGTCACTGCCACCCATGACAGAGCACTGTCATTGCACAGTGCATGATGAAAGCATGTGCATCCCATTTTAAGTTTACTGCTTAGCTGAGGATTGGAAACAGCATCATCTCTCATGGCCTCAGCACCAGGAAAGGAAAAGGATCCACTCTAGGCTGGAATTCAGCAGGAACCCAAAGTGTTCTTCTGAGCTGTTTGCCCTGTGTGCCAGCACTGCATTGCTGGCCCCCCTGCCTGGGGGAGGTCATCAGTGCCAGTGTGCCCCGTGAGCCCCACCTGGTGCATTCCTTCCCCTGTGAGTCTGTCTCACAGCTGTTCTATCTGCCTCACACAGAGGCACAACAAGCCTGGCCCATTCCCCAGGCTCTTGCTCAAGAGCAAAGCCCTGTGCTTGTGCCAGTGTTGTCAGTTCCAGATCAGTGCCAGCTTGAGCAGGGTTTGGTTACAGCCAGCAATGGGCAGAGGCATTCCAGTTACAGTGAGTTATATTCCTGGAGATGGCTGATGAGAAGATAAAAGGATGAGGAGGAAAACTGGAAACAAGAATCATGCTGAAGCCCCTTCTGTAGCTTTCACTTGAACCTTGGATTTCACAGTTGTAACAGGAAGCCCTGAGTAAGAGGGGTCTTGGTAGGACAGGTCAGAACACTCAGCACCTTGGTGAATGTAGGTCAGTCACCTGCTCCTTTCACTAATTCAGGGTAAGCTTTTGCAGGCTCCTCCACACTCTGATAAATGTGCACAACCCGAAAGAAAAAGGTCCTTCCCAGAATCCTGTTGCACAAGCTCTTGTGGCATTGTTCCCCTGTTTGCAGCAAGTGCTTTCCTGTCATTTATGCCCATCTCATATGGGGCTGCTCAGAGACCAAGGGCCACTGTCCTTTAACCTTTTCTGTTGGTAAACTGATGAAATCTCACCCCTGCTCCTCAGGTTTGTGGTCTTTTGGATCACAGGATGACCCAACAGAGACTTCCAGAGTGGGCAAACAGGTCTTGATCAGTATTGAGTACAGTGAGACTGGGTTTGAAATGGACTTCCAAAGCCATAATGGGATTTGTGTCCTATTGAGGAGAGCTTGGCAACAACAAGGCAGGAAAAAGAAGGCTATTACATTAACAGTGCTACCAAAATATTGTAGAGTCAATGAGCATTGACAGATGGTGAAGAGAAAAACCATGTCATTGGGTAAAAATAGAAGGAGAAACATGACAGAAGATGGAAATGAAGATGGAGCTCTGAGTAGGCAAGCAGGAACAAAAAAACATATTTGCTAAAAAGGGCACAAGGAATTATTTTGGAAGAAAGCATTTCTACACAATAAATGTGTTCTTAAGGCATGAGAAATGAAAGCATATTGGATCTTATCTTGGCTTCTCACTTTTAAATGAAAAACCAAATTTGGAGGATATTTTAAAAAATTCATAGTGCGTAAGGCTGGATGACAAGTTGTTTCTGTTATATATGAGAAGATTGTTCTGTTGCATTTTAGGGAAATTGCAATTGACATCACATTTAATCATAGGTTTCATGCTTTGGTCATTATTACTAAAAGGACTGCAGTTTATGCACAGGTATAGTAATGAATACTTGCACAAGCTGAAGGACAAAATGTGAGTTCTGTTTGACATTTCACTGATAACTTTTGTCTGAAATTGGCTCACATATTTATTATTGATTTATTATCTGTAGTTTTAAGCTACAGTTCATTTTTGTGTTTTCTTTTACAGAAAAACATATTGCCATCGGAGGCTGAACTTCTTAGAATCTAAATTTAGCTTGCACGAGATGTTAAATGAAATGTCAGAATTTAAAGAGCTGAAGAGCAACCCCCATCGAGACTTTTACAACGTGAGAAAGGTGAGTGTGAGAAGGATTAAAGGCTTGACACTGCTTTCAGTAGGAATTGCAGCAGTTTTATTTTCCTTCTGGGAGGTGTAGATGATCTGCACGAAGTAGTGTGTGCATGCCACTCCACTGAATTAAGATATTTTAAGGATGTTAACATTTTTCTACATGGGAGCTCTCCAGGAAAATGAATTTGAATGTGCGTGGGTTAATTGGATTGTGCCAAACTAATTTGTTTACTTATTCAGAATCAAAGGGGCTTAATTGTGTGTAGATTGCTTCAAAGGAGTGAAACAGAGTTAATCAAATGAAGCTCGCTTGGATTATGAATAAAAATATCCATATGGAGGTTTAATTAATTAGAATGAACTCAAAGACATTCAAGTGCATTTTTTTGCTATCATGTAGGTGTGTCCTACTAGACTGTAGTAGGAACAGCTGTATAGATTTGAGATGATAATTGCACTTCATATTGAAAATAGATGTTTAAATACATGTCAAAAGACCTCCCACAGAAACTAAACTGAGGGTTCATGCTGCCATCAGTATCTGATGAAAAAAGCCTGTGATATATTAAGTAAAAAGATGATCTGAGTTGTAGTCTTGGCTCCCTCTGAGGCTATAATTGGGAGGCAGGTGAGGGGATCAAGGAGCTGATTGAATTTCCTGACAAATTCACAGCCCAGGGAGCTGCATTCTCTTCAAAGCATGGAAGCGTTAGGCTGCTTCATTTGCTTCCCTTTCCTGAACTGGAGGGGAAGTTACTGCAGTTACTGCTTCATTTTGGTAGGTGAGGTTTATTCACAATTGTTGCTGGTGTTTTTAACCACTTTGGCTCCATTTTGCATTGTTTCTCTATGCAACTGGAAGAGGTAATCCTTATTTTGTAAATTCAGGGCTTACTGATCCTTCTTGTGACTTTTTGGTGAGCACTATTTTCATCAAAAAGTCCTCTTGGCTTTTCCCTGTAATGCCCAGCGTGTTTGCTGGCTACTGAATGTTTATTGTGGCAATGAACTGTCCAAGATAAAAGTGTTTGGCTGTGCCATGTCCATCACAAGGGTGGAAGCAGGTGAGATGTCAGGTAAGTTCTGCTGGATTTCACCCTTCCAACTGTTAAACCTATGGATGGGAGGATGTGTCAGCTGATTCACTCAGGTGGCAGAGACACAGCCCCCAGCCTGACAGTTTTCTTGCATAACCCTGGAAGGACATTTGCTACGTGCCACATTCAAACACCTCAGTAGCTGACAGAGACTTTAAAATAAAGCACACAGGGACTGAGACATGCAGAGGTGTGGATTGGGTGACTGCCACAATCAGGCTGATTGCTGAGAGTGGTAATTAACAGGATTGTACTTGCTAAGCTCAGCTTTTGATCTAAAAGCAAATGCTCAGTGTCTCTGGGCATATCTTAATCATTTTTAAATTACCTACAAAAGGATTCATGTTGTTTAAAAGCACAAAACATGCATTGCTTCCCCTCTGGCAATGAGCACATTCCAGAGAGCAGGAACCAGCCTGCTCTTCTCTGCCAGGTACCATTCCCACTGCCAGGTACTGCTTGAAAAATTCCTGCTGCACAAAGTCAACCTTGCTTCAAGTATTTTTATGAAGAAAGCTCACAAGTAGTATTTTTCTGAAGCACTCTGGAAAGTAAATTCCACTGTAGATACAGTTCCTGCAAGCCCCCAGATGTTATCCCTGTGTCTTGCTAACACAAGTAATGTTTGGAAATCTAAGTTCCCTGAAGTGCTTCCTTCCTAATAACAGCATCAGTGAAACATTTGAAAGCCACACTTCTCAGCCTAAATTTTCAGGATGTCTCTCTGTTAAGTCAGTCCTAAGAAGTGCTTGCTGCTCACAAGGAAAGCAAGGAACAGGATTCACCTTCCCAAAGGCTGCTGCTGAAGTTGTGTGTCACATCCCTCAGACACAAGTGTGGGGGTCCTGGTACAACCTGCTTTTGTGGAAGAGCCAAAGTAAGGGATGGAAAATGCCAGAATGAGAACAGGTATCAGTGCAGTGGCAAGGTCAGTCAGTGAACGTGTATTGCTGCATTTAGAAAGGTACAATGGAAAGCTGGCCAGGATTAATTGCTGGCTTGACAACCAAACATTACTGGTTTTCCCTGTCTCCTGCCCCCTTCCCCACTTCTTTCCTGATTTAATAGGAGTTCTCCTCCAGTGAGCTCATCTGGTTTTTAAAACCCAAGATAAGGCTCATCTTAAACAAGGGTTGTGCACGTTTATATTGCATATTGAACTTAACCAGAATGCAGCCCAAGATGTGTTTTGCACTGATCAATCTGGAGCTGGAAAGTTGCCCTTGCTAAGGCCACAGCTATTTGTGCAGACAGACAGGAATCCACAGGTGGTCAGGCAGTGTGGCTGCTCCCCTTGGCTCTCCACAGGAGCTGAACAATTGTCTGTGGGGAAAGCACAAACTTCACAGGAGGCTCTGCACTCTGCCATCAGCAGGGTTCCTCATGTCCTCCAGCTGCACACAGCAAAGTGCAGGCACCACACACTTCCCACATAACACTGCCTGCATGAAGGGTGAGATTAAGAAACACAAACTCAGAACTGAGTTTCAACCTTTGTGTACCAGGGTATCTTATCTTGTATGTGAGGTTGGTTTGAGCAGGGCTTCCTGTGCCTAACAGCCTCAGATCATTCACAGCAGACAGTTAATTTTAGTTATTTTTAAGGTGAAGCCAAGAGATTTTTTTTCATCTAACTTTGTAATGTACATCCATGTACTTCACCACAAGTAGCTTTGATACACTTTCTAAGGATAAAAAATCCCAGCCTGAGCCTCTTTGGATATTGCTGCTTTCTGCAGTCACTATTGCAGTGTGTCAGCAAACCAGACCTGAGGGTTTGTCCTGGCAGTGACTTTCACACATCCCATTCTCCTGCCTGCAGGCTCACTAGTGCAGGGGCCCAGCCTTGTGTGGGGAGCTGTGCATGGAATAATGCAGCTCCTGCATTCCCAGCCTTGTGTGGGGAGCTGTGCATGGAATAATGCAGCTCCTGCATTCCCAGCCCTGTTGAATGCTCTGTTGCAGTAGCTGCCTGCTGCTGTCACAGCCGTTGGATGAGGGTGTTGCAACTGTGTTTTTATTTCTTTAATGATTGGTCAGACAGAAAGGAAGTAAATTCTGGCTGGGTTTTAAGACCACAGAGTTGAAATAGCACTTGTAAGAAGGGAAGTTAGAGTCAGGTTAAATGCTGCTAAATTCCATAGATCTCACAAAATACTGAATGAAATTAGCAATGTCTGCTTTTTCAACATTTGATTACAAGCCTTGTGAGTGAAAGGTGAACCTATACCTTAACTTCTTTAAACTTTGATTCTTTTTTTTTTTTGTTTATTTCCCCCCAGCAGCTACTTAACTGACTTTGGTGATGAAATTGTTTCATGATATAAACCCAAATGACAGAAAGAAGGGAAGACTTAGGGATTAGCACCAGGTCCAAAGGGAATGCCCCTTCAGCATGGCATGGAGGGGAGCCCTGCCACTGTCAGCTGGCAGCAAAGCTGTTGTGCTCTCAAAGCACCCCCAGTTCTGCTTCTCCCCTCCTGCCCTGCAGAGATGCTGAGGCAAAGCTTTGTCTCTGCCCTCAGCCTTGCAAGTGAGCACAAAATGCAACCAGGTGTAAAGGCATCAATCGTTATAATGCAGAATTTCTGTGGAGAGATCAAGAAAGCTTTTCCTCTCTCCTTCCTTTCAGTAATTAAAAGAACAGAAGAAGAGATTTGTTTCTCTTCCCAGCAGTGTGTTTCTGTATTTGTGTGAGTACAAATGCTCTGGGGTTGCTCTGCAGCCAAACAAGAACCTGGATGCACAGGGAATCTCATCTCTCCTGGATTCTGGGTTGCTCTGCATGCCATAAATATGAATTAGATAAGCTCCCAAGGAGCTCTGCACAGCTCTGGGGACTATTCCTGCTGCCAGGAGCATTCCTGCACTACCCTAGCACAGAGGATTTTGTGCCTCTGCCTCTCATGCCTGTTCAAGAACTGCAAGGAGAAAATCAATCCTGTTGTATAAAGCTTTGCATCCTGTCAGAAAAGCTGATGCAGTATGAATGTATTGATGAGCAGGGAATCCAGCAGTGGGATGAGGAATGATTTCCCTTCAATTCAGCACTGAAGTAAAGCCTGCAGAGGATTCAGTGTCAAGTTCATGCAGCCCACAGCTCTTGGGTTTAGAAGTATGTACAAGTTAAAGTGTAAGAGTTTAGAAAATGTGGCAGGGTACAGCTGTGGCTACAACTCATCCATGCCCTGGGAAAGTTCAGTGGTATTCAAAGGGCTGGCCTTGGCATTTCTTTTTGCTCTGAATCTCTCTCACATGCCTAATTCTGTGATATGCACAGATAAACATCCTTACAATAGATGTGAGCTGGATGTTTTGTGGAGATCTGAGAAAGAGCAGGAATGCAGGAAGGTGAGGGAGGAGGCAGTGGCTGAGGTGCAGGTGGGATGTGGAGGGCAGTGGGGGCTCCTTCCAGCTGTGGGTCGTACACAGATGTCACACCCTGCCTTGAAGGACAGGATTCCAGCCCAAAGCCTGCAGAGAGGAGCACAGGGTGCTCAGGGAAGGAATAGTCTGAACTGAGAATGTGCAGAGAAAGAAAGCCTGGCTTTGTTCCATGGAGAATTGCTGAGGGAAGGGAATTCTACCATCCTTTGAGTGCAAGAAAGCTGATGTCCACCATCTCCTGAATGATGGAATGACAAGAATTTAACCTTTATGTAAACAGCTGTTTCCATTTGTTAACAGGGGGAGTTCACTGGAGGTACAATACTGTGTTCCAAGACAGGCTTCTGTCAGTCATTCTGTTTTTCTTTCCACTGAAGATCAATGTGACCTTGAGTGAAAGGTTTTCTGCTGGGGGAGGGGACAGTAAGCAGTGCAACAGGAAATTTGGTTCAGGGAGTGCAGCTGGAGTTTTTTCCACCAAGGAGAAACTGGGCTGGAGTGGCACTGTAGTGAATTTGAAAATGCAAGGGGAATGTTTGCAAATAGAAACAAATAAACCTTGTGGTAGGAGTCTGTTACTCATGGTCCAAAAAAGCATCAGTTTATTTCATGTATTGTATGAAGAACTAAATAGTAACACCTTAAACTGGGAGTGGCTTTGTCTTTTGGGGGTAGCAAGGAGGCATTGGGGATATTTGTCCCCCTTATATGAACTCAATCTGTTCAAATTGGTTTAGTAGAAACCTTTTGTAATAAATAACAATAAAATTAATAACAATCTTTTAGCATGATAACATTTCACATAATAATAATGACAACAATAATGATAAATGAGTCCATCTAAGCTCTGCCCAAGGGTTCTGTGTTCAGATGCTTCATTTAGTTTGGATTACACCCTGCATGGTAAAAATGTACAAGAGCATACACACTAACTATGTGCTAGGGTAGCTCAAGTCCTTAACACCTTCCAAAAAGTTCCATTTCTGCTAAAAAACACTAAAGAAGAAAAGCTGTGTGATACTCTTATGACTTTAGACTTGGGTCTTTTTTGACTCTTTGTTACTGAAGTTGCTGCTTGCTGAAAGGTCAAATTATACTGGATAGTAAAAAAAAGTAGCTAAAATAGTGAATATTCTGTGGAAAAAGCATGAAGGAGATTGCAGAAAGGTCTCTTAACTTTTGGCAGATATGTATATTTACATTGAAGGAGGAGGAGGTAAAAAAAATAAATAAAAATAAAAAAAGGCAGATCTTTGTTCTCAGAATAAACCTACCATGGTTAGCTCAGCTCCAGGGCTGTGTGAGATGTGTTTGTGTTTGTGGGGACTGGAGAAGATGTCCCAGCAGCTCGCAGAACAGCACAGGCACACTCCAGAGAATCATCTCTCAGCAGGAAGCAGGAGTTGAAAAGCAATGTGATCCCTGCACACAAGCAAACAGAAGAAGCAAAAAGCCTCCTTGCTTTCTGTCCTTGCCCTCCCAACAGCAGTGAATTCATGTTGATTTACATAAAGAGGAAGTGCTGAGTCTTGTTTTGTTCTGACTTTTTCCAAGACTCATTAATTCCAGTGGCTGAGCCATGACTGGAACCACTGCCTTGTAAAATTCAATAAACTGCACTTATTCAGGTCCCTGCACCTGCATTCTCTGCTCATGACTTGCTTTTCATGAATATTTAGAGCCTGCAGGGCACCTGTCACCTGTTGTCTCACTCTCTGTACAAGTTGACCAAGCCTGGTAGTATTTCACTGCTCCAGGAGGAGTTTACAGTAAAAAACATTTGTGCCTAAACCAGAGGATGTTTATTAACCTGAGTAAGCACTTGCATAAAGTGCATTTGGGCTCAAATATCAATACAAGTGCTCTGAGGGGGGGTGAGAATCCATTGTGTGGAGGAGAATGCATTGTTCCCTGTGCATTAATGATGGACTTGATGTTCTGTGCTTTGAGACAGCAGTATGCTTCTTGCTTTTTCATTCAGCTCCAATGTGTCTGGTACATTTGGATTAGGCAGTGACTGACAATTCAGTGTTTAGGATTCAGTTTTATATCCTGGTCTGTATTTATTGACATTCCCAGGGAGAGGCTGCAACACCTTGTGCCTACAGAGCATGCAGATAAAATGACTGCAGGTGCCAGGTGAAGCAGGGGCATTCCTGTGGCCTGGATGTTGTGGCACAAGCCCAGGTTTACCCTGCAGGAGGAAGGTTTATTCCTGTGCTCTGTGATGTGTCTCCTGCTGATCCTTCAAAGCAGATAAGGATTTTGATTAGTTCTGCTGGTGGAATGTGAAAGTGCAGAGTCACTGCACAGAGGAGAATGCCTTGGGCTCACTCTGTTCATGCCCATGTTTGCAGTTTCCTGCACAGAGCAGTCCTGGAGCTGAGTCCTTGCAGACATTTGGGTTCTTAGAGCTGGCTTAGCAGAGCATTCAGTTCATTTGAGAAGTTCTTTTAGTGTTACCAAGAACTTACACAGGGAAAACTTAAATGGCAACCAACCCCCAGATCTCATGAGTTGGTTCTTTGGATTGTGTTCAGTAGAGGCTGCTCAGGTAGCAGCAAAAGCAAAGCAGACCTGTGGAAATCATTTGTTTCTTGTCAATGTTTTTTTTTTTAACAAAACCTGAAGGAGTGCTCTTAGCCCTTCTGTGAATTTGCACTCACCTTAGTGTGTGAAGAGATCTAAGAAAAGAGATCTGGAAAGTCTGTCAGCATTATGAGTGGCTGTATTATAATTAAACTTGGGAAAAATGGTGACAAAAATCTCTCATGTGTGTATTCTTCAGTTCTAGTGACTTAGGATGTTTCATGTGGTTGAAATACAGAATTGAATTCTGTTTTTGGAAATGGCTGAGAATTCCAGGTCCCTTCAGCCAGTGAGGATAGTTATAACCAGAGTTTATAACTAGAGAGGCATTGTTGATTCATTAATGAAGTGAAAGGAGACTGAGGGATCAGAGTGTCCTTTAAGGAAGTATCAAATTTAATCTGAACCCAGGGTCAGTGATTGGCACTTGGAATGTACCTTGTTGAAAATTTTCCTATTTAAATAGGGAACTACTAATCAAGGGCTACTTCACTTACAGTTCTGCTTAGTGAACAATTCCATCAAAATCTCAGGGTTCTGAAACATTTTGGTTTGCTTAGGCACTGATCCATTTGTTACTTAAGGAATATTTCAGAAGGCTTTAGTCCCTGTTGTCAGTGACATGGATACTTTGCTAATTAAGTTGATGCAGATGAATGATAAGCATGAATAACCCTTTGATTCCAGGTTGACACTCACATCCATGCTGCTGCCTGCATGAACCAGAAGCACCTCCTGAGGTTTATCAAGCACACCTATCAAACAGAGCCCGACAGGATTGTGGCAGAGAAAAGAGGCAAGAAGATGACTTTAAAGCAAGTCTTCGAGAGCCTCCATATGGACCCCTATGACCTCACTGTAGACTCTTTAGATGTCCATGCAGTAAGTCTGAGAAATGACAAAGCAAATGGCAAAAAGCTGAGTTTTCCAAGTGTGAAATCCCAGTTTCTACAATATTTGCACGATAACTTACTGAATCAGAATTCAACTTCATGCATGTTTGAAAGAAGTTACTACAAGATTTTTCTTTTCTGTGCCTTTTATTGCCAGGCAATTTAATTTATGAGCTATTGTGTGTTCTTAAAACCACAGTTATTTGGGTTTTTTTTCCTCCTCCAGGGACGTCAAACATTTCATCGATTTGACAAATTCAATTCCAAGTACAATCCAGTTGGTGCCAGTGAGCTGAGGGATTTGTATTTGAAGACTGAGAATTACATTGGTGGTGAATATTTTGCTCGTATGGTCAAGGTAAATAAGTTTCAAGCTTTTCCTGCTGTAGAGAAATGAAGGTTTGTAACAGATTTGTGATGTCATCATTGTGTATAGACCTAACACTATTAAGTTATTGCAAGTATGGGGCTTGCTCCAGTGATTCCTCAGAGGAGAAGCTCTGCTGAGCCAGCCCCTGCAGCTTTCTGAATAGTTTTATGAGTTAGAAACACACATAAGCTGTGTTTGAGTTCAAAGCTGAGCTGTGGGTACTTTTAAACTCATGGAGAGCAGCTAAGGGTCAATTAATGTAATATTTTTGTAGGATTTCGTTGGCTACTGGTGGTTGCTAGGGAAGTGTCTCCGCATAAATCTGCACCTGCACATGCATGCAACAGGCTTCAAATGGACTTCTTAGAACAAAAAAAAAATTAATAGTTTTTGGGATGTAGTAGATGTCAGCTCTTCTTGAATGTATAGAAGTATTGTCTAAAATTAATTGCTGTGAAATTGCTTACTGCCACAGATTCTGGGTCAGATTCTCCATTGTTCTGCATATTTTATGTGGGCATTTGCTGTAGTTTAAACAGTCTAATTCTGATTTATCAATCTTAAACCCAGGTCTGACAAAGGTGTTAGTAATGACAGTACAGGTCAAAAGGAGGTGTTAGAGTTATTCCCAGCTGTACACACAGTTAGGTTGTGCTCACATGATATTGGAGACAGCCTGCCAGTAGAATATTTCAATGCCTAAAATAAAATGGATCGAGAGACAGGAGATTCCCTCCATCTTTCAAGGCTGCCAACACAGTTCTGTCTGCTCGGAGGAAAATGCTGCATATACTTCTGGCTGTACATGATCTTGGTGTAAATATGAAAGCAAATACATTTATTATTTACCAGGAGGTGGCCCGTGAGCTGGAGGAAAGCAAGTACCAGTACACAGAGCCCCGTTTATCCATCTATGGACGCTCTCCTGAGGAGTGGCTCAACTTGGCCAAGTGGTTCATCAAGCACAGAGTTTATTCCCCAAACATGCGCTGGATAATTCAGGTTCCCAGAATCTAGTGAGTAACCAGGAGCTCTTGGTGATCCAATAGATGGAAATCACAGCAGTGATTTAATTTCTGGTAATACTGAGATGGCTCATTAGCTGTCCTGTGGTTCTATTTATGAGCAATAGCTTGGGAGGTTTATTTTTGACCATTGGTGAAGCTTTCCTGACGGTCTGGGGGTGGAAGAGAGGAGATGGGGATTGAATCTACTCTTTGTGGAGCTATTCAAAACTACTGTGAATTATTTGTGAGTATGAAGACATTGAAACCAAAAATTACAACTGGGTGAAATCAAGCTGCATTCAAAGGCAAGTTAAAATACAATTTAATAATGAGAAAAAATCAACTCTTGAATTCCATGAAGGAGTAGAAAATGCTCTGTCAAACTGTTATCATCAAGATCAGTGACTAAATTACAATGAACTTGGAAACAACCCAGCCTGATGATTTCCAAGCTTAAATCATTACCAGTTCTTCTTAGATTTAAGCATCCTTTGGGACTTTATTTCTTTGTTTCCAATACTGTGTGTTGTAATTCAGTCTCCCCTGGTAATTTTGTCAGACATAATAGCTGAGCTTCATGTTTTGAAATGTCACAGTTGCAGTATGAGCAGAGAAGGAGCTGTCACAGTCACATATATCACATAAAGGGGAGAAAGTTTCTCTCCTTTAATTTCTTAGGTAGCAATTTCTCACATGCATGGCACAGCCAGCACTTGGTGGCACGTGGAAGTGCTGTCCCTTTCTCCTGAAAGGCTCACTAAAGCAGAGCACTCTGCTTTCCTTTGGAGTAGTAACAACTTCAGGAAAGAGAATATTTCATGAGAGTTGGTTCCTTATCTCCTGGTGGATGTCTGTCTCTTAGAATTTCTGAATCCTGGTGCAGCTGAAGCTCTAGAATGTACACAAGTACAGAAAGCAAAGGACTATACAAGCTTATTAAAGAATGCATCTGTTTTTTTCCCCTTCAGTGACATATTTAGGTCTAAAAATATCCTGCCTAGTTTTGGGAAGATGCTGGAGAACATCTTTGTACCTTTGTTTGAAGCAACAATCAATCCCAAAGACCACAAAGAACTGCACCTATTCCTCAAATACGTAAGGATGTTTGGGTTTTCTGTCTCACATGAAATGGATCCTCTACTACTCAGATTTTTTTTTGGGTCCACAGCTGTTCCCAGACACTGAAAAAAGCTTCATTTTCCACAGATTGCTCATATTATTATTGTTTCAAAGCCCTGACACATAATTGAGTACAAGTCCTCCTGTCACATAAGCTGTTTATTTCCTCAGAAACAGCTCAGCAGCTCTTTTTTTGTCCTTTCATTCATGACCAAAAATGTTTGCATGCTCGTGCATCATCATCCAGGATGGGATCTTTGAGCTGCTCCTGAAGTGGCCTCAAGGAGGAGGCAGCTGAAGGGAAGCCTTGTGCAGATCCTGGTGGGGCTGGAGCTGCTGGGACAAGGCTAGCACAGACATTTCTGAGTGTGCCCCAAATCACAGCTCTGGGCTTTGCTGGGAGCCTCTTGCTTCCAGCTGCTTCTCAAAGACAGCAGCTGAGTTCAAAGGATTCCAGTCTGGATCTCAGGGAGTCTTGCAGCTCTGGAACCCCCCCCAGGAGCCTGAGGGCTTTTGTGCACCTGGGCTTCCTGTTTGTCTCAGAAGAAACAAAAGGGGTCAAACTTCGACAAAACACCTTATTCCTGGCTGTGTGCATTGGCATGGTGGGAGGCAGAGCAGCAGGACTGCTGGGATAGGGATGGAAATAAAGGAAGAGGGACTGGATCCTTGTTCAAACAAGACCTGAATGATGAGCAAGTGGCACTGAAGTTTGCTAAACCCCAACTGCTGTGAATTTCCTCTCCCCCAGGTGACTGGCTTTGACAGTGTGGATGATGAGTCCAAACACAGTGGCCACATGTTCTCTGACAAGAGCCTTAACCCTGACCTCTGGACCAGTGAGAAGAATCCCCCCTACAGCTATTATTTGTATTATATGTATGTGAACATCATGTTGCTAAACAACCTTAGGAGGTAAGGAGACACTTTTCTCTTTTACAAGCTCCCAGAAAATCAGTACCTTGCTCTCAGACTAAGTCAGTGTCTAGATCACAGATTGGATGAAGGAAGGGTTATTTTGAATTAATTACAGAGTACTTGAGATACTTTGAAAATACCAACGATAGAATTAATTTGAACGAAAAATTCAGAAATTTTAGAGGCATCAGATTAATATCTTGGTTTGATATTTTGGTTTTGTGTATTTTGGGGGGTTTTAACTCCTTAAAGCTGCATATGTCAAACCATACAAAAAAAGGAACCCCACAAAACCCATTTATTGACCTTTGCTTGGCTTTGCAGTGGATTCTCAAATACAGTGTACTCTTGGTGGCTGCCATCTCCTGGTAATTTAAGAGACACAAAAATCTGCTGTGACACACTGGGGCTGCTGTGTTCAGAGAGAGAGCAAGTAGGACACAATTCCAACCTGCACATCCACCTAACTTCCTTTACAGGCTTCTTGATTCACTCACTTTTACTGCTTTGAGCCCAGCACCTGGACAGGCAGTGCAGGGAGTTTTGTGACTGCAGCCTGTCAGAGCAGGTTTGGGCACCAGGCTCAGGAAAGCCTGGAATTCAACGTGAGGTTGTGCTGCTAAATCTGCAGCTGACTCACTGAGTGACCTGCACAACTGGCTCCAGCTGAGCTTATCCACTGGTGGGAGAGTGTCATCACTTACCCTCAGGGATTTCCTTCATTGTTATTTAGAATTGTTATTTTGGGATTTTCTTAGAGAAGGTACAGATTTGTCATTTTACCATTTTATTCAAGTTTGCATTCCAAATGTTATTTATTCTCTCCCACTGCTGCTTCAAGCATTTCCTTCATCCTATTTGATCAAAACTCATGATGCAGACACCCACTTTAAATTCCTTTGTCTGGGCAACAATCAGCTGTAGTTGTTGGTTTGAATTCTGTAATGGACACACTCCAGCAGGTATCAAAGTCATCCCTTCCTCCTGGCTTCCTGCACATTCTCTGCACTCCACTCTGCTTTTTCTATTCTAAGGACAGATTCTGCCAGAACTAATGCATTCCTTTCTTACCTCAAGATCATTTCAGCCACTGTATTGAAATGGCCCCAGATAATCATTAAATATTCTTTACAGCTGAATGAGACACAATTCACCACTGAGTCACTCAACTGCTCACCCTGCTCATCAGGCTGAGTGCTTGACTCCACACAGCCCTGACAAGACTGTTTTGTATGTTTGGTAGTATTAGCAAGAATGGATTGCATCCTCCCATCAGGAGAAATGTTACTAAACTTCCACCCTAGAATTGCCTTATCGTCTGCCCTCCTTTTTGAAATTGTGTTTTAAGCACCTCCAAGTATTTGTGGGACATTTATCTGCACTGAAAAACAGGGTCCATTAGAACCTCAGACCCAGCATCACTTTTAATGTGATAATTCTAGCAATGACAGTGTGATGTCTGGTATGATAACTGACACTCCTGCATCATCTCTGCCTTTGAGGCTTTGGTCTCATCACACTGGGTGCTGTCAGCTCTAACTCTTGGCAATCTGCTTCCACTTCTTCCCTCATTTTCACCAGGAATTTTGCAGCCACAGGTTGCAAGGGTTTGCTGAATTTTCCATCAGTCCACTCCACTGAAATCCATTGAGTAGCTGTTCACCCAGTGGGCAGACAATTGCTAAATGAGGTGTAATGGGGAGGGGAGAACACACAAATATGTCTGGTGGTGGAAGGGGCTTGGGTAGAGGGACCTGCCCTTTTGAGCAGCCTGGTTAAATGTCACATCAAACTGCATGAGAATGTGTGACTTAATTGTCTTCTTTTAAAATTCCCACATCACTGGCAGTTATAAACCAAACAGATGAAGACCAGGTGATGCCTTTTTCTAAGTGGAACTTTGCTCTTAATCTCCCCAGGGAAAGGGGCATGTGCACTTTCCTGTTCCGGCCTCACTGTGGAGAAGCTGGCTCCATCACACACCTTGTGTCTGCCTTTCTCACAGCTGACAACATCTCCCATGGATTGCTGCTCAAGAAGGTATTGCTTGCTTGCTCCTAAACCTGCCATGGCTGGGGGTTGGAACCACATGATCTTTAAGGTCCTTCACAAACCAAAGTATTTAATGATTCAATGAAATAAATAAGCTCAACTGAACTTCCTATCTTAAGCTACAAAAGACAGTTTTGTCTTCACAGGGAAGGAAGATCAACTGTTCAGATATGTCAAAGGCTTGGCAGCATCCATTTTTTTAATCCAAGCAGAGCAAAAATTACATGACCAAAACTGAAAACTTTGGACTTGTTAGTACTCCCTGGCTGAGCGTCAGAAGAACTTAAGGAAAGCTCTCATTTTTTCCCTACAGGGACAAAGGTCATTTTCTCTGATTGGCATTTCTGTAACTTCAGGGTTCATTCAGGGTTGGATTAGTTTGATCAAGAAATTCAACATAGCTGTTTGACACCACAATATTTTAGATAGAACAAATGTCTTATGACAGAACAAATGTTATAAGTCCTGGCATATCAGTTAATAAAAACCATCACTGAACCCATCCACAGGGCACAATTAAAATAATTGGTCAGAGGGTGGCAGGCTTGTACTGAGTTTACTGTAATTTTTGAGGAGTTCCCTTATAAGTGAAATTTTTCTGATTAATGCTGGACCATTCTCTGTATTTTTCAACATAACCAAGAACAAAGAAAAAAATGTACCTAAAATCATGTCTGATACTATGCTCACAAATAGTAATTCATAAAATTAGACCCAGAGTAGCACTAAAGTGGTGTGTGAGCAAAGCATTCTCCTCTTCACTGTGTCCTGTGTGCCCTGGTGTGATAAGATGCCATAGCAGGTACAATAATAGTAACAGTAATAAAGGCATTGCAAGGTTCAAAGGTTGCCTAAGGCAAAACAGTAACAAAGATGTGATCACAGATTATTTATATCATGTACAACAGCAACACGTGACTTCTCAGAAATTAAAACTTCTTTTGCTCCTAAAATGCATCTGTTGGACTGCAGCTTTGGAAATAGAAAATTGCCTGGAAGTTCTTGCCCATCTGTTTGCTGTGACTTTCAGGTTTTAGGGGAAGGTATGGAGCTGGTATCAAATGCAGTGCCCATAATGGTCATATATATACTTATTCATCTATGGTAGTATTAAAAGTTTTAAAAAGATGACATCTATGTTTAAGAACATAAAGTATTTATAAAGATCAGTAAGATTTAAAATTCAGACTTTTAAATATTCCCTAGAGAAGTCATGGTTCAATGTAAACCTAATATTTTGTGCTTAGTCTTCCCCCTGTAATGATGTTTCCATTTTATCCATGGGAAATTCTTTTATTCATGATGCCACAGTAGCATTAAGTGCTGGCTGTGTTTTGTTTTGCAGAGCCCTGTCCTGCAGTATCTGTACTACCTTGCACAAATCCCCATTGCCATGTCCCCACTCAGCAACAACAGCCTGTTCCTGGAGTACTCCAAGAACCCCCTGCGGGAGTTCCTGCACAAGGGGCTGCACGTGTCCCTGTCCACAGACGATCCCATGCAGTTCCATTACACCAAGGTAGGAGCTGCACAGAGCTCTCAGTGGCAGCAGCACCACACGGCTGCAGAATGGCCTGAGAGCTGTTTGATTTCATTGCTCAGGACATCGTGTCGTGTCTTGCAGTCACTTCATTCATTCTCCCTCCTCATTCTCTGTCTGTTAGGCTTCAGAAGGAAATGTCTGATTTCCTAATTATGTTTCTTTTGTACTCTTGCCTCTCCAGTGTTGGCTGTTGAAGTGTAAAATGAAGGATGAGGCTGAAGGGAGGTTTGAGCCTTCATAAACAATCCTCTAGAGTGCCAGGAAAGTCCAGTTTCCTTACTCTAATAACTCTGGGGAAGTACTTTACAAAAGCACCACGTGGAATGTCAAGATGAGAACATGAGCTGGAACAGATCCTGCCCTCGGGTGGCCTGGCAGGGCAGGGCAGGGCAGGGCAGGGCAGGAGGGCTGTGATGGCCTCGTTGGTGGCTGGCAGGGATTTGAGCTGTGCTGTGCCCAGGGCTGGGCGTGGCTCAGCTCCGTGTCCCGGGACAAGCCGGGCTCTGCTGGCCGGGACATGGAGCTGCTGCTGCTGCATGGATGCAGCCCCAGGGAGTGTGGAACGTCCTGCTGGGACAGCCACACCCTCCCCCTGCTGCGGGAGGGCCCCAGAGAGAAATTGCCCTGCTACCTGTCCAACATCACTCCAGCTTCACACCCCCTGCTCCAGGGTGTTGCTGTGCCCTCTGGAATTGCCTTCAAGGATCTGCACTGCAGGCTGCAATTTCTTAGACTAAGCTGACTGGATACCCAGTGCCTATTAATTATTAACCAGTAGGCCTTGGGAAATTTGAAATAAATAATTCTTCTCACAGTGGTTGTGATTTTAAAGTTGGAAACTTCTAATTTTTCACAGCTGTCTAAAGAGCATGTGTAAAATCCTTAATTAGCAATGAGTACATATCCCCATTTATTTCTTATTTACATGTAATTCAGTATTGAATGTATTTTGGTGCTGCAGGAAGCTCTCATGGAAGAATATGCTATTGCAGCTCAGGTGTGGAAGCTGAGCACCTGTGACCTGTGTGAAATAGCAAGAAACAGCGTCCTGCAGAGTGGACTGTCAGACAAGGTGAGTGTGGCTGGAAAGCCTCTCCTGTGAACATCAGGGCAAGCAGGAGCCCAGAAATCAATGCTCTGAACACTGAACAGCAGCTGCTTGGTGATGTGTCTGTCCACATCCCTGTCCTCTTTTCCAGGAATAGTCCCAAACTGTCTGCTATGCAGTCTGACATTCCAAGTGCAGGATTAACATTACTTCTCCCCATTAACTTTGTTGTGGAATTCTCAGAATATGTGTTGAGACCAGATGCCTGTTTATGCTCAGTTCTCCTTCCAGTTACAAACTTTTAATTGTTGGGGTGATATCCCTTTGCCCGTGATTTGCTACATCATGTCTTAGCATTAAGTAAAAACCAACTGCCTGTCATAAGCAAGACATGTTTTTGTTTAAAAGGGAGTACTACAGAAAATATTCTGGTTTGGATAGGTAGTCAGATTAGATTAAATTCACTTTTTGCTTTAAAATTCTATAAAGCCAAAGCTTTCTCTAGGACTTTTTTAGAACATCCTCTCTTCTGTGTCACTTTTGAACATTTCTCTGAAGGAGCTGCTATGTGAAGGGGCTTCATGAGTATTTTCTGTTGTTTCTCCCAATCTCCCCTGGTGACAACTCCTCATTTTCCTCCTGTGCAACATTTAACCAACAAAAGAGACCTAAGCCTCTTTTTGCCCTCTCACATGCAAGATGTGGCAGTGAAGGCTGAACACTGGCACAGAGGGTTTTAGCAAGCCAGACTGAGTGCACTTTTGAGTGATTATGTGGATAAACCTTGGCCTTAACATCTCCCAAACTGGTTGAGACTCTGAGGGAGAGTTCAATGGCCAGCTGGTTGGAACAGCTATTTTCACTTTACTGGGACTCCTTCAGCAAACAAACACTTATTTCTGCACTAAATCAAAGCAGTTGAATTGACTTCTTTCTTCTGATGTTTAATGTTGACAGGAAAAGCAGAAATTCCTGGGGATGAATTATTGCAAGGAAGGGCCTGAGGGGAATGACATCCGAAAGACAAACGTTGCCCAGATCCGCATGGCCTTCAGGTACGAGACTCTGTGCAATGAGCTCAGCTTCCTGGCTGATGCCATGAGAACAGAAGACATTTCTACTCTGTCCAAGTAGCTACAAACTCAGAGAAATCAAATCCTCAGTCTTTGATGTCACAGCTGAGCAGTGCAGAGACAAAGGGAGTATCTGTGGAAGGTGAACAGCGTTTGCCAGCGCCTGTCACTGCATTTTTCTCCTTGCAAACATTTTGGTTTCTACGAACATGAGGCTTTTTAAGGTTGCTGTAAATATGAAATGCAAACTCAGAATTGTGTACTGTTTGTTTCATGCTGTGTTAACTGTACCCTGCAGTGTGGCCTGGGAAGTCAGAGAGAATATCTGTAGTGCTGTGCACCTGAGGATCCCTCAGATGCCGACAGCACACGCCCACCTGGGCTGGCCCTGCAAGTCTCAGTACCAGTCATGGCTTTTAACACTTTTAAGTTTAACCCTTTATTCATGAGCAGTTCCTATGGGGTGCAGAATTTTGAGGCTACCCTGTCATTGTGGAATGAGTTTTTAACTCAGTGTTTCAGCAGTTAAATTGGAAAACAAGAAAAGCCAACATCAGGTGATCCTGTTCAATGACTGATTAATTCCTATTGTTATGTAGGATGTCAGTGGAGAACAGCAGATGAATGGTTTTTAATCTAGAAAGTGGAAAACATGGTGTCAAGATCACTATTGTCCATTGTAATGAGTCTAATTGTATCATGAAAATGTTGCCTTGGAAGTTGAGAACGTTTTTTTATTGCTTTGTAATGGGAATATGTGGATATGCCCGTTCCAATTACTTAGAAATTTATGCAGATAATTCTGGTTGCATGTAAAGAGAAAATTTTTTTACTTGAAAAAAGGGAAGTGTTCTTATGAATCAGTGGTAGAAATGCCAGACCTGGTTCTGGTCCTACTTCTGACATATTTTTACACATTTGTTTTAGTCTGTATTTTAGTCGACTACAGCTGAATGGGGAGTCAAGCTGTCTATTTATACAGAAGCCAGCCCACTTGAAATCTGTCATTTCAAATCATGCTATGTTATGTTAAACTATTTATTTAGGAGGAAGTGGTTAGTAAAATACAGCTACTGGAGTATTTATCACTTTCAGTCTTCTTTCTTTTATCATCCTTATGACACAGTACTGCTCCTTCAGAAAGGATTCAAGGTAATAAAATGATGGCACCTGGGTGTTGTAGAAGCTGCAGTTTCACACCAGAAAAGGCTCGAGGCCAGGGGCAGCAGAGGCTGTGGATGCCTGTGAGCAGCTCAGTTCAAAGGCCTGCAGTCCCTGAGGCAGGGTCTGAGCCCAGGGTTAGGCCCCTGGTTTTTATAATCCTGCACTGGGGTTCTCCAGACAGGCATTCAGCATCAGTGCATAAAAAGCCAATAACTGCCAGTGGCTCATCAAATCTCACCTGACCCTGACCCCTGCATGCTGTGTCCATCAGATGCCTTGTGCCACTTGCATTTCCTTCTCCTGGAGCTTGGGCACCTCCAGCCTTCCTTTCAAGAGCTCTTCAGGTCTCACTTTCCCTTGCAAATGCAGCCAAAGTGGCAGTGGTGACACCACCAGTACCAAAGGACCCAGTAATGGCATAAAGGTACAGAGGCATTGAAGACTCTCTCCTCAGGCTGTGGCAGTTCAGAGATACCTGCAAGGACATTTTTTAGTGTTCCTGAATGGAGATTGCAAGGAAATGGCACTGAAGGAGGGGAAGGAGGAATTCCTTATCACCTCCTACAGCTGTGCAGCCTTACAAGAGCCCCCAGAGAGAAATAAACCTGAAGATGTCAGGGAGCAGCCTGGAATTGAGGCTGCTCTGAGGGAGTCCAAGGCACAGGAGGGAGAGTTCTGGCCTCCACTCACCAGCACAGTGAGCCAGTGCCATGCACAGAGAGCTGCAGGGATTGCAGAGGTTTTTCATTCAAAACCAGGGCTGCAGCCTGGTGCTGGGAATTTGACTTGAGCCCTTCAGTGGCCCAGCCAAATGTCTGCAGCGTGCCAGATTTTGTATTCCTTGTACCCCTAAAAATCATGTAAAACCACACTGTGCTGCCCAGCTGTACCAGAGTGAAACTGCCCCAGGTTCTCAAGTCAGCAGCCCCTGTCAGCCTCTCTGTCAGGAGCTTCAGCAGCTCATGGAATGCAGGCTCAGGATTGGTGTCATTTGCTCAGGGTGAACTCTGAGAAAGTGGTTTAAGCTGTTTAGCTGCATCAAATGCAAATGTCTTGTTTTCATCAGTACAAGTTCCAAATAAACTGTTACCAACATAACATGTTATTTGGGAAAAACATCTGCATCCAGGCAAAACAGGCAACATGCTTGGTATTAAGGATTTAAATCTTAAGTATTTCCATCTGATGAACATTGCTTTACTTGGGTTGTTTCACGTGGAGATTGCTGTTAGTGCTGCTTTTGTTGTCACTTACATGTCTTTTTTAGTTTCCTTAAAATTACACCAAACTTGTGTTTAATACCTCTTCAGCTTTCCTTACCTCAGGTTCTAACAGGTCTGTAGCTGTTACTGAAAAAAAAAACCAAACTGGATTTGAATATTCCATGAATGGACAGTAATTGGGATTCTGACAATAACCACAATCACACAGAAGTGGTCATGACCACAAGTTCTGCTTTCTGTGCTTTCCTGTGTGCTGCTTTGAAGGGGAAATTTGGCTTATAGTATGATTCTGTCTGGGGAAATACAGACAGACATCCTTTCCAGCTCCCACTGCTACATTGCTCCTCCTCATCCTTTCACTGGGCAAATGTTCCTGACTGCCAAGGTCAGTTCTTAGCTTTGCCTTGTTCTCTTTTTATAAAGCTGCACTTTTGTGCTAATGTGGGGCTGTTCAGAGTGACCTTGTGGGCTCAGGGATGGGGAGGAGGATCCAGCACGAGTCACTGCTGCACACACAGAGCCCAGGGCAGGGCAGTGCCTGAGCCCCCAGCTGTGCTGAGGTTAAACCTGGTTTCACTCAGGGGCTGCAAGAACAGCACTGCAGGTGGCAATTGGGCAGGCACCGCTGCAGGATGGAAGAATATCCTACTTCCTCTTTCCTTCATTAGCAGAAAAGGTTCAAATGTTATTTAAGGCTTCTTTAAATCTGTTGGTTCAATAGCATTTTATACTTCCAACCTGAACTGGTTATTTGATGTTTACAACCTATCTACCTGGACATTTTTTTTCTGTTCTGTTACTTTAGCAAATTTGCTCTGCTACTGGAGAACACATTTTTTTTCACAGCCTAGAGCCACCTTATTGTCTCATATCATTATTCTTTATCTGTGGCTAAACCTTTCTTTTCTCTTTGCCTAGTTCAAATCCAAGTCTGAAAAGGTGTCTGTAAAAACTGCTTTTTCTTTCCGTGCCTGGGTTACATGATGTTTATCTTTTGCCTCTTGTGGAAACATTAAACATTACACTAATAAATGAATTGTAGAAGAATATGGTTATGGATTTTGCGTGTGTCTCTTAAAAAAATGGTAGCTCCTCTCAAAATCCACATTTAAGTAGAACTAAACCCTGTGCAATTAAACTGATTAAACTAAAATTAAAGCATGAAAACTGAAAAAAGCCAGTGGAGATAGAAAAGACAGTAAGCACTATTTAGCAGAAGGGGCTGAAGGCTTACCTGGCTTAAAACAATTCAGTGTTGATGCAAACCAGCCATTCAGAGCTGGTGTAAAGGACTGGAATGACATTGCTGACCCCAGGGTCTCTTGGTGCCCACCCTGATGATTCCCTGCTCATCCAAGCTGGGCACCAGGGCAGGGCAGCAGCAGCTATTCCTGATCCTGGAGCCTCATCTGGATACTGAGTTTGAGTCAGGACACCCAAGCTGGGAGCAGGAAAGCAGCCCTGACCCTCAGGGCAAGCAGTGCAAGGTGTGCTGTGATTCTGTGAGCACACACAACAGATTTATCTGACAAAACCCAGCCAAGAAGGCAGCAAGTGACAGATTTACATAAATACTATCAACACAGATCCTCTGCTGCAGTCACCATCACCTCTGAGGAAAAGCTTAACACAAAACAATTCAGTAAGAAAGGGAGTCAAGATTTTTAGGTGAAGATGAAAACATCTCTTTCAGTACACAAACTCTCTGTTTCTGTACACAGGTGAAGCACAGGTTCATCAGTAACTGAGGAATGTGCATTTGTGCTCCACACCTCTCACAGCACTGACCACCACTGTTAGCAGCACAGAGAACAGTCCAGTAACAGTGAGACACAACACCACTGATTCCTTCAGCACTCCCCATGACTGACAGGAACTGCCTCACATGCAAAGTTGTTTTTGCAGATCTATTAAAATGGATCAGAACCACATCAGCATGGAAGCAGAGACTGTTGTATCAAACTCCTACCTTCTTACACTTACAAACTTCAGAGGTGCAGGTTTTCAATTACTTTAAGCTTCCTTTGAACCAAAGAAGAGAGCTCATTCCATCACCTGTTGGATCATACTCTTCATTCCAGCAGACACACACTGTGCAAAGTTCTACCCAAGCTCACAAAACTGGTAATTCCTTTTAATATCAGGCCTGCAAGCCCCATGCCCAGTGTTTACTATTTGGATTCTGGTGGGTTGGTGAGGAAAGTAAAGATCTGCTAATGAACATCTTGGCAGATCAGGCACAAGAGCAGAACGTGCTGTCCCATCCCTCATGGATTAATATTGGCTGGCTCACAGAAAAAAGTTACCTGGTGATCCCTGGAAAAGCACACAGCCCATCCAGGCTAATTCCAGTGACACATCCCAGCAGGAAAAGAACTTTCAGTCCTTAAAGAATATTGCTGTATGATGAATTCTAGGTCTTGGGAGTCAAACATCTGAAGAAATAAATGACAGTTAACAAAAATTCGGTTTTGGAATGACTGATGTTTAAGACACACTCATGAAGCAGAATTCTGTTCACCCAGTTAAAGCAGGTGAGGATAAAGCCTTTGATAAGTTATCTTCAAGGATGAGTTAACAACAGAAACCCAAATACTTCATTACTGTCATATTCCTTCCATTTCAGAGTGTGTGTGAATACAAAAGGAAAGCATTATGCAGGCTAACATGCAGCTCCTACTTACATCCAACATCCTTCGGGCTTCCTGAGGGGGCTGAAACCTGAATTCTTCCAGGATTCAGCTGGATGCAAAGCACAAAGAGCCACAGGCAAGATGTTCCTTCCAAAAATAATGCATTTGGCACACAGAGCTCCGGGCTGGGATTGAACAGCTCAGTTCAAACCTGAGATCTCAGTAGCTGTCCTGGTTCCCAGAACTGGGAAGAGTATGGATTAGAAAACCTTTCTAATTATGGGTAGAACTTTCTTTAGAGGAAAGATAAATATAAATGGTAAATATAACATTTCCCATCACACTGCTATGATGCCTGAACTTGATACCTAGTAAATATAAAGGTTTGCTAATTGCTGTGGTGCACCTACCTCCTGCTGTGCCTGTCAACTGCTCATTTGATCCATTCTAATTTCCTGATCTCTTAATGAATTCCGCTCCCATTTCTGCCTTGGCTTCAAAAGATCCAAACAGATAAGCCAGGTAACTAGAGAGGAAACAGTTACAGTAATCACTTATTTCAATTCTTAGTTAAAAACAGGAAAAATTTAAGAAAAAATATTCCAAACCTTAGCATTCTTTAACTTCAAAATACCATCAGAAATGTGATCCAGTAATTTGGGGGAAACGTGTATCACACTTCTCTGAAAATAAATATCCCTTCCCCAAACAAACCTGCTCCTCAGTATCGTCCTTTTAAGAATTGGAGTTGTTGAATTTTTCCCATCACTACAGAAGGTTCCAATTTATTTGTGTACCTGGAAGAGGTCAAACCAGAGCCAGTTTTTTTTTTTTTTGCATGAAGGTACCTTGTTGATACCACCCTTCAAAGTTTAGGAGAGCTCTGACTCCCAGTGCCACACTTTTAACCACACCACCTGCACAATAAAATTGCATTTGGATCAAAACTCAATTTTCAGACTTCTGTGGTACTAAAGCCAAGGGATTCCTTAAGCTTAAAAGAACTCTGACA
Organism: Drymodes brunneopygia; assembly: GCA_013400955.1. Lineage (NCBI taxonomy): Eukaryota > Metazoa > Chordata > Aves > Passeriformes > Petroicidae > Drymodes > Drymodes brunneopygia. The sequence continues at coordinate 208,657 of VZTZ01024264.1, read as the reverse complement.
TTTCTTCCAAAGTAACTTTATTGCACAGTTCATACACAAAGTTTAATACAGTGGAATGTTCTTAGCCATTAATACGATCTCTAACGTTTAAATTACAATTTCACATTAAACCTGTCAGAAATGTTCACTTAACACAAGAAAGTTAATTTGTTCTAATGCCCCCCCACCAACAGCTATTTGCAGAAATTCACATTTTAAAGGTCTACCTTCTGGAACTCATTGCCACGCCCATGCCAATGGGTTCCTTTTCCAAAACTCTTTGCTAGATGTTGCACTTCAGACTAAGGAATACCAACCAGTACCAAACTATGAGTTTTTCAGTGTTAAAGTATCTATTTCTCCATATAACATACAGTACAGTATATTTTACAAGGCACACATTACAGTATCTACATCACAGCAGTGTGAATTACAGCAACTTAATTTAAAAAAGCTGTACAGAATACAAAGTTTACTTTTTCACTATTTAAATAATTTTTGCATTAGTTTATAATGTAATTGTCATTATGCTGCAATTAACAACCAGCTTGCATCATTATAAAATTACATTTTAAGAAGTTCATGTAAGTTCTCAGCAGAAAGTCAACTTATAAAATCTCAGTTCAGAAGTATAATTCTTGAAGTACTTGAAAAATAAAGTTAGCTCGAAGCTTTCATTTAGATGTTCTTTCTGTTCCAGTGATATAAAAAGTTTAAAAAATTCGAAGGTTATTTGAAAGTTCTGAACATGGACTAATGCAAGCTCAAAAAGCAAAAAGAAACCAAACTGGTGCATGATTAGGAATATCTGCACACATTCTAGTGGAAATTCCTGGGCCAGTAACCATTTCCAGCCCAAACAATAACTGCCTTTATGCAACCAAACACTCCACACATTTAGTGAAAATTATCTCATTGCTATCAGTGGCTTAACAAAGGGGGAAAAAAAGAGTTCTAAGCTATATACAGTCCTAAAAGGATTTTTCCATAGCTAAATACAGATTTACACACTAAGCCATACTGGCTCTCAGATGACAGATGCAGTAAGAGTATGTTGCTTCTCTGTCTTAAAACCTATGATAAATTTGACAACTGTGACACAAGCCAAGCTCAAATGGGTGCCATATGCTGAGCACATCCTTTAACAAACCGATGTAATTAAATTATTTTATAGCTAATTTAAAAAAATAACCTAAATGTGCCTATCTGCATGTGCACATGCCTTTTAGTTCAGAACCTGCCTGTGACAAAAGCCTTATGGCATCATGGACTTCTAACAGGCATGGCAAGGAAAAATGCAGTCTTACAGGAAGCAAGGTTGATGCTGATATTCCCTCAAATGCTACACTTGAATATTTCAACTTGAGGTTACTGAGTGAGAAAAAGTAGTATTTATTTATATATATATATATATATGTATATAAAAATTAATTCTCTACAGTAGCCATTCATTTCCACAACACTATTTATGCACAAGAGGCTTAAGGTGGTTTCCTGAATACTAACAGCTTTAGACTGTCTAAACTCAGCTCTTTAAAGATTTTATTCTGCTAGACACAAAACACTCCAGTTGTGATACTCCTTTTCCCAAGCTGTCACAAGCCACATTATTGTTAAAGAAGTTTCCCTCTGCTACATAAAAGCATATTGCACCTTGTAGATAGAAAGTAGAGCACCCTTACTTAGATTATCACTTGTAACTCTTCCTACACCTTTTAACTGTCATCTCATCACTCCAAAAACTCAAGGGGAGCAGGTAAAACCACAGCATCAGACTAAGCTACACCTTAAGTGCTAATTCAGATAAAGGCATTCCTTTCAGACATGCCCAATGTTTAGAGATAATCTGAGCTGTTCTTTATCAAAAACTACCAAGAAGCTGATTTACTGCTTTTAGGATTGTGTATGAAACTGTTTAATGTTTCCAAGCTAGTAAGACTATGCTAAATATCATATTTTAAAAAATATTCTAAGAGATAAGTCTTGTTAAAAGAATCAGGGGAAGTGCACAAGTACATTTACAGACCTGCCTACACTCTCCAAAACAGATTTAAAATAATTAATACTAAAAGTCCTAACAGATCAGATTAAGTATCTGTAAACACTAAGAGCAGCAATAACTTCCTACTGAAGAACAGGCAGTGGGACATCTTCAAGTTTCAACAGTAAAATTTCAAATTAATAACCACTAGTGCTAACTCATCATCCTTATTCACATTTGCTGTGAATGAGGGACTGCTTTTAAGGACAGGAACTGTGGGGTCAAAGCCATCTGCCATGGTTCATCTCTGTGATGCTCAAACAGCAGTTTGCAGTTGTAGGTGTGCTGTTGTAAGTTGCTTCGAGTTGTTGAACTGTTAATTAATATGAAACTGTGTTAATGAGTGAAGAGTTTGCTGAAGGAACAGTTCAATAATGCAGATTGCACACACAGAGACTTGCTCAGACACCCTGTGCTTCAGGAGGGCAGTGCAGACTCCCAGCAGGAGGAGAAGGGAAGGACAGACTGTGGAAGCACGGCAAGGAGAGGTAAAACCGGACACCGAGGGCAACAAAAGCTTCAAGTGGTTGTGCCACGATGAGCCTGGAGGGCAGGCTCAGGGTCTGTGGGGCTGCCCAGCCTCATCCACCATGTTAAGGATGTAAGTGGCAATGTCATCTTCTGTGGGGGCCTCTGACACCACCCAGGAGTCTCCTGCCCCTGTCACCTGCCGGCGGCACACGGGGCAGTTTCTGTGGCGGTCACTCCTGTCAGGAAGGCACAGAAATCAGCACTTTCCACTGATGGTGAGAAGAAGCCACAAGAGCCCCCAAACAGACAAACAAAACCCAAACAAAACCCAGCTCAGTGAGAACTTCAAGAATGATCACATTAACTGGATTAGACCACCTATCTATTGTTTGTTTCTTTGTGAGGAAGACTTCTGAATAGAGCTCCGTTCTTTGAGTGCAAATTTGGAATCATGTTCTTCCTAATCACTTGCTCAGGTCAGACAGGATGCATCTGGCTACCTGGCCAGAAAGTTTAAATGGAAATTCACTGGCTAAATTAATTCCTCCTATCTTCAGGAATTCAGCTCAGAAACCAGTCTCCATAGGCTTCCTAGAGAAAGAACCTTTTCCTGGGTCATGCACCTCACTGAAGTTTAGAACTGGTCTCTCAGAGCCCCATCCCCCTCCAGCATCCTGGGGCTCCCAAACAACTGTGTTTGAGCTGGGAGCCTCTGTTATGCCTAAATTAAAAGGAGATGAACCTTAAAAATTACAGACCAAAAAAAAAGCATGGTGTAACTGGAACTTAGTGAGGAGTTCAGCTGATTCATCAGCCACAGCAGCACCCAATCCACTCTCCAGCACAGTCACTAAGCTGAGCCCTGGCTGGCTGAGAGATGTTAGGGTATTTTACCAGAGAAAAGTGACTCTGGTCATTTCTTTCTGTATTCTGAGATCCAGTGATTTTTTTACTACAGATTTTCCTTGTGGAAGCCTGGTGTTTGTTACAAGAGTAACCTCCTTGGGAAGCCTTTCAAAATGCCAAAAAACAAATTCTTATGCAGAAATTATGTGTAAATCCATTTGCATTAAGTGGCCAAAAGACCCCCTTTTTAACAGAGCAGGTCTGTGTCCCCTAATGCCTCACTGCCAGGACACCTCCCTGATCCTTGCAGGCCTGTGTGGTCAGACAAAAGCTGTGCTCCTCCACAAAGGAATTTTTCTCTCCCACTTTTCCAAGAACTGCTGTATCAGAAATGCAGAAGTTGAAAAGGTGTTCAGTTCACTGTGAAGCTGAACACTCTGAGACACGTCACACCTAAATTTGAAGATGTTGCCATTGAGAAAAAATATCTTTCTGGAAGAGTCTGATATATTTAAATCAGTAAAGTGTATGCTATTTATTTTAAGTAAAAGCCTAACGTATCGAAAAAATCCCTCTGGTTGTTATTTCCCACTTAAGTGACAGACAGTTCAACTTGCCTTCAAATTTGCAGTCTTAACAAGCTTTAAATGAGATTTTGTGAAGCAGAACATGCCAGAATCTGCATGTAGCATCTTCTCAGGTTTCTGAGCAAGACTAAAACAATTTCATTATAGAGGAATACAAAGATGTAAAAAATTACAAAACAAATGCTGAAGAGCATTTTCACATCTCTTTTTCACAAAATTTCCTGCTTTCCTTCTGCTGCAGTCTGATTTCACTTGTTATGTATCATATGTACATTAGCTTGGAAATACCTTCAGACATTAAATTCTATGGCAACCATGGAATCTGTCAAACCAAACTGAAGCATGTCAGATAACCAGTGCATACTATCAAATAATGATTACCCTTTAATCTATATTACCATTTATCAATGCATTTCTGGCAGAAACTGTGAGCACAGGGCAGGATTAAATCAGCACGCCCATCCATGCAGATGCAACATTCCTCTTCATCTGTCAGCTGTTTAACCCTGCAGAAGAGAAGACACTGTTTTCTTCCAGATGTTTGATATTTATGCCCCAGTAACTACACCAGTTACTACATTTTTCATAACAATTAGTGCTGGCCAGAAAGAAACACCTGTGCTTTTAATCTGTGAATGGATTTATGTCATCCCAGCCCATGTCAGCAGTGTGTGAACTAAACCAAGCCAGAATGTGCATTTATTTTTTGTGCCAGGTGCTTTTAGTGTTGCAAAGGGTTCTGTAAATCCCTTTTCATATCAACAAGGAAGTGTGAGGAGTTGTAACTGCTTCATATCCCACGACTGGGCAGAAGAACAGAAACACTGTTTACATGAAAGGCAGGAGAACCTGCCTTCCTGTCACTGCAGGTCACAATCTAGCTCATCATGAACTCTGCCAGATTTCTGTGTGCTGGTTTATATCCTAGACAAAAACATGCAATTCAAGAGAATCACTACCAGAATGCTTCACTCATTTCACATGGCACCAAAATGCCAGCAGCTGAACTGCTCATTAGATTGAAAAGGCTGATTTTAGCTTGCAATATGCTGCACAGGATTGCTCCTCAAATTAGGACTCTCCTAGCTTTTCCAGTTAAACTCCCAGGTGTTCCTGTTGGTGAGGAAATTTTAAATTTATCTCACTACCCAAGACAGGCATTGACATTTTGTATCTTTTTCCCAAATAACAGATATCTGTATCTAACATTCTTAACAGGAGAATCTCAAATACTTGCACCATCCAGATTCCTCAAGTGCAAAAAGGTGCAGAGAGCCCTCAGCTTTCACTGGCCTCACCAGACAGGTAAAGTTCTCAATTGTATCATCACAGTTCACTTCCAAAACAACCAAGGAAGTGTTCTACAATGCCTGGGTTTTCCAAAAACCTTGATTTGGGAATCCCTGTTGTGACTTGAGGGACAGAGATGGCATTCTAGAAAAAATGGCATTTCAGGAGTCAGTGCACCTTAATGACTACTGACCAGACCATTTCTGCTTAGGCATCTAAGGGAGCTTGTCAAATACAGACTCATTTTTGAACTGTACAGAACATTCAGCTACTGGACAGGAGTCACCATGCCTTTGTTTCATCTTTCAGGAGGTCCTTGGGGTTTCCTTTTCAATTTGCTTTTGGAGAAATTACTTTAAAATGACAGATTTTTTTTAACAGATGGTAATTTGCATACAATGAGGACACCAGTTTCCAAGAAGCCTGCTCACTGTGTTCTTTAGACCTGTTCCCGTTCACTTTTCCCCCTCATGCAATTCTGAGCACTAACCTTTAATAACACTTGAATTTTTGAGATTTCCTGGTGTCTACACAAGCAATTATACAAGGCCTATTTATAAAGTTTCTGCAAAGTCAGCTGTAGTCACAGGACTAAGCTCCTGAAAATAAAGGAGTGACAGACTAAGGAAATGCTTATCTCTTCATTATCAGAAAGCATAAACCACTTAGGCATATTTTGAATGCTCTGAATAGGAAGTGGATGTTGTAGAGAAATGGGGTATTATTCTAGTGGAAAAAGTTAGGAAGAATGAAAGAGATAACATTTGCTATTTTTAGATAGTGAGGGTTAAGTTTGCAGAGCTGAAAAATGTCTAAGGGTGAGAAGAATTGAGGCAAATGGGTGGTTACCACAGAGCAATAAACACAAGATTTCATTGGTGTAGAATACTTGAAGGTGCCTCAGCCTGTGTTTTCCTTAGTAACTTGAAAAACTTGGCTGAGACACAAGTTCACCAAACTGCATCATATCAGCAAAGTATATTCTCTTTTTATTTGTGACTAATACTGCCTCAAGTGATGAAGTTTACAAACATGAAGGATGCTCATCTCCCATGTCTCCAAGTCTGAAAATTGAAAAAGAAATTCACATAGGAAACCTTTTATCCTCCTCAATGACTTCAGCAATATATAAAATTGTTTTGCATAAGTATCTGGGGTCTGTGTTGTTTGGTTTGTCTCTCTGAAGCAAAAGACCATTTCCAGAAAAACGTGTTCTGGTATAAACTTGAGAAAGCAACTTTCCTGTTCTTTCTCAAACATGGTCACAATTTACAGGAAATTAAATTAAATGAAAATAATACCTTCTGCAATCCACTGACTTAGAAAAACTTAGAAAAAGTGGGCTCTGTGGAGTGACAACACAACTGACCCTTATTTCATTCCAACAGCTGAAGTGTGACACTCAGGCTGTTTCATGGTGAACACAGAGAACTCTACCATTTACTACCTTTTCTTGGAAAACCTAGCTCTACCTCACTTAAAACTGAGTTAAAACCCTGAACTTATTCAGGAAGTGAAAAGTAAGGAATTACTGGTAGCAGCAACACTTCCACACAGGGAAAGGGTGACAGGCTTCTTGCTGTTACATTCAGTTTGAACTGAAGTTATTGCAGCTGTTGACCTCAGCCTTTTGTTTTTCCTCTGGTTAACAAAGCAGAAGGTCAACATGAGTGAGACAGTTCACATTTTTCCAGTCTTACAAGTTAAATTATTACCATAATTGATGAGCTTCTAGTGGCAACAGATGGGAACTTTCACATGCCAAAATGTAAGAGGAAGAGAAAGTTTAAGTGGAACAATAACAAAATCCATTTAAACAAACACTGTCAACCCCCGTGGATTTGTGGCCGCAGCTGATTCCGTTTCCTCATTCAGGAGATCCAACATATACCATGTTTATATGAATACAATATCATGTTTATATTAGAACTGATCTCTAGAAGGGTTGCTCTGAAGCTGAGGTAAGCACCAGATTTTGGAATTCCATCCAAGTGCACTGCAGCTCCCCTAGTGCAAGGGAAGGTGTCTGTTCATGTTTGTGACAAAAATGTTTTCGTTTGTGATGGCACAAAGCTTGGCAGCTGCCAAGAGCTTTGTTTTAAGCACAACTCCCAAAATGCTTGTGCTGTAACTGAGGTGAGAAGCTGAAGTTTATCAAAATACCTTCCCATCCACAAGCTGGCCTGACATGAAGACACAGACATCAAACTCTCAGCAGCTTCTTCTGAAGCATCACTCTGTGCAAGAACTCCTGCTGCTTGACTGGTGATGTCTTTATAAAGTTGAGTGAACTGATACAAGTTCAAGATTCTGGAAGCTTCCACGATGCCACTTGTTTTATTTATCTTAAGACACAAGAATTGTTTACAATTACTGATCAGATTAACTTGGCACTGCTCAGAATGTTTTTAAAAGCACTAGGGCAGCAGTCCCTTTCCTAAGTGTCCATCACCCCCCAGCAAGCTGCAGTCTGCCTCAGCAAGAGTCAGGACTGCCCACAGCTGCTACAGCAGGAGGAACACCACAGGCAGCACCACAATTTTAGGGCAAGGCAGTTGCCATCACTACTCAAATGGATTCAGCCCAAAAAACTGGGCTAAACTTAGAACCAAGCACAGGGTAATCAGTCATTTGATATTTGAGCTTAAAATTGCCTGCAGTGATGGCTGCCGTAGTGAAAACTGGGAGTAAACAGAAAGCTACAAACTGTTGGTTTCAAACACAGTTTGAGGCTTGACTTGTTTAACTACATGTTAAGACTGCTCAGTGGATTCAGAATCATTAAAGGACTTCATCTGACAGGATTCAGAGGGGAAAAGCTCCTCATTAGACAGAGCAAATTTTTTAAGTTTTAGTCATGATCTTCCAAATGAGTTAAAACATTTAACCTTTAGATTGGTTTTCTAAGGGATCAGACTATGTACAGACACACTGGCTCAACTAATAATGCCTACTATCAAAATCTACAGTTCCTAGGTTGTTGTACCACTGGATTACCTGACCTCACAAATCACCTGCATTTCTAACTAAAGGCCGGTAAGTGCTCCACTGGAAGGCATCACTCCTTTAAATTTATTTATAAAAATGTTTTTGTTACAGTGCTTTTTGCAGAAACTTAGAATTTAGACTTAATTTATCTCCAACAGCATCTTTGGATACATCATCTGTATCAAAGCAAATGTAGCAGGTGTTGGATTTTACAAGTAAAACTGACAGGCCTCAAATCTTTGCACACAAACTGCCCATCAAATTAAAATGTTCACACTTACTTTGGTGCATATTATCCTAACGATCACCTTCCAGAAAGCAGAAGAATCAGACCCAGGCTGCACTTCAAACAACAGATGTTTGTCTTGTCCAGAAGCCAATTTTGCAGTACTGAAACAAAGCAACATCATTTTAACGCCATGTGCTGGAGCTGCAGAGATCAGCAGCCTCAGCCAACGGGGATTATTTATGGTTCACCTGTCTGCTCTCTATCCTTAAGAGATTTTAGCAACACTGCCCAGGGGCACCAAAGCAAAGAGTAATGACCTTCTTAGCATGTCATTGAATACAAAATACACAATCCACTTCACTGTAAATTGCACAGCAAACTTCAGAAAATGTGCACGTCTTTTGATGCAGCGTCAGCGAGCACGTATACTTTACAGAACTGAAATTCATTTATGCTCTCACTGCTTATTACAGTAATCACACAATCTTGTGTCCAATCTGAAAAGGTTATGTCCTCTACAGATATGTAGAAAAAAGTCTGTGAGTATCAAAATATGCAGATGAGGTGTATTTTGTTCGTACAGATTAATAATGAGGTGAATGTGAGATTTGTTGCTTTAATGGAACACATTAAAGACACAACGATCTATTCCATAAGAATCAGAATACATTCAGGCTTAAGTAAACACTGGGAAGGAAGAAACCACTTGAATAACAGTATTTTGGAGTGAATTATACTGACACATGCCTGGAGTCTCAGGCAAAACATCAGGTTATGTTCTTCAAAATCTATTTATGTGTCTACCCAGAGGACAGTTACATGTTCTTGAAGGTCATTCACAAAAGTATGACCCTCTGAGAGGTAATTTCTAAACTGAATACAAATTCACATTTTAGTTAAACAGCAAACATTACAAAGCCCTTATTCAGTGTGTGTTTCCACTTCATTTTACCACTCTCACTTTATACCATAAATACAGGCTAAAAACAACAACGCTGCTTTTCTGCTCATTTCCTTTTACTGTCATTGCACTGGTCAAACAAAAGGCAGGCTACGAAAAATCTGACCAAAAAGCAGCCTTTTGTTTGGGATTATCTAGGTCACTGCTTTGGGACAGCAAGACACATCTCATCCTTAATGAGGAGCAGCCTTGCATGCCTGCAGAGGTGGTAGGGATGGGCACAGACAGCTCTGCCTCAGGTGCCACCCTCTGCTGTCCCTGCCAGGCTCCTACTGCCACCTCCCACCCAAGGGGACAGGAAGAGAGGAAGCAGCATTGCATCTTCAGGTGGAAGGGAGAACAATAAGGTGACACTAACAAAAAGATGATGCTAAATCACCTCTGGCGAACTTTTAAGAGAGAGCAACACTTGCTGGAAGAGGAGTATTGGAGAAAAGTGAATTTAATGAGGAGAAAAAGCTTTGGTTTTGAAGTGTAACTACAATCCTTACAAAAACATCAAGAAATGAAGGAAACATTTCAAAACCATCGAGCCAGTTCTGGCTTAGCCAGCACAGAATAAGATATTGCATACAAGGTCTCTGTAAAACATGAAAAAAATAAAAAAGAAAGAAGCAAAGTAAGGCTTACATATCATTGAGTTCAGCTACTCTTCCCAGAAACTCTTCATAGGTTAGGAAACCACTTTCTTGAACCAAAGAGGCATGCTTTGCTACTTTTTCTGGCAACTTGTTGATTACAGTTTGCGTGTGGTTTGAAATCTGTTGACCCATGGTGAAGTTCTTCACCTCAGTTCTGTAGAGAGAAGCTCTCCTTCACTTGTAGAGTCTCTGCTAAAAATATTTGAGTTACATTTGTGTGTTTGTGAGTGGCTACTCCCTCATTTTGTTTTAGCCTCCAGTAGTTATCCCACAAGTAACACAACCTGAACAGTCAGATCAGAAAAAACACAGAACAGTTCCAACAGTCTGGAATGTGGCATTATAATCTTACCAAAAATGTACTACTTTGCTTAAGCAATACTTATATTAAACACAGAGAATTTTCCACACAGATTCAGCTCCAACACACATATATATAAATACATCCAACAGAATGGGTAAAAAAATCTCAAGATGACAATGGTAATTTATGACAATCTTTGTTTATCCTAAATATTTGTGCATGTGAATATCAGAATGTCTGCAAACAAGCACATCAATGTCTGTTTATACATAGACATCACATGAGGAATCAGCTTTCTCACATCAAACTTACATTGGCAGATCAAAAGAACTCCCACAGCATTCTGAAACTGGCAAGCCAAGGAATCCATGTCAGTTTAAACCAATTTAGAGACCTCCCTATCTGCACAAAACAACTTTAGGATGTATTACAGAACTGACTCGCTCAAATGTCTCCAACTCCAACTTATTTCATCTTTCCTTCACACCTTCCCCAAAGGCCTGCCTAAGGATTTATGCCATGCCCTCCGAGTTTTTATCCATTACTCCCCTTGATCCCTCTGCATTTCACTTTCCCCAAAACACCTCTTTGCAGAGTTTGTTGCAAATCAGTTGGGTCAGGCCCTTTTAAGACTTCTACAGACAGAATGCAAGGGCAAGTGAGCTGCAGAACATCCACCTAAAGTCAAACACGGAGCAATCTGACAGCAGCTGTGTTATAAACCTCTGATGAGAAACAACACAGAGAAAGCAGCACTTTGCCCTGCAGGTACCTGCAGCAGCACACCTGGGCTTAGCCCCACCCAGGAACAAAATTTACAGCTGTTGAGATCTCACCACGGCGTGAGAAAAACACAGCACCCCAAGCGAGCTCCTATCAGAGCACACTGAAGTACAATGCAACTTCACCACAGTAAGCTTCCAATTTACGGCTGGAATTGTGACCGATTTCTATTCCCACATCGATGTGCCCCCCCTCCAGCCACTTTTCTCCTTCTCCAATCGCCTCCTGTCCCTCTCTCCAGGGCGTGTTTGGCGAGCACACGCCCAGGCCACACACACCAGGCACCGCCTGTCACCAGCACAACCTTCACCTTCCACACGGCTCCTCCCGGATCTCCCCGCCTTGTGCTCCCCCGAGCGCCTGAGGGCCTGCCGGGCTCAGCACCTAAATCCCAGCGCTGAAAAGTTCTAGGAAAAACACCTGCGAGGGTATCTGGATACCGCAAAGAGTTTCACCCCGAGGGTAGTAGGGCACTGGAACAGCTCCCCTGATACAGGGCAGCGGTCGTAGCACCCAGCCTGCGAGAGCTCAAGCAGCGTTTGGACAACGCTCTCAGGCACATGGGGTGACTCCCGGAGTGTCCTGTGCAGGGCCAGGAGTCGGACATTGATCCCTGTGAGTTCCTTCCACAACGCGTATCCTGTCACTCTATGAAACGCTCCCTGTTGTTCACCCTTCGAGCCCCAAGCGCCACCCGCGGACCCACGAGCGGCGCGGACGGGCCCGAGCGCGACCCCTCANCGGAGACTCCGGCACCTCCCGGTATAGCCCGTTCCGCTGCCTGATCAACCTTTCTGTGAAGAAATTCCTGCTAATGGCCAACATAAACTCCTGACATAGCCTGGGTTCTCTCATCCTATCGCTGCTTTCCTGGGACAAGAGACCGAGCCCCTTGTGGCTCCTTTCAGGGAATTGTGAGCGATAAGGTCATCCCCGAGTCTCCTTTTCCCCAGGCTGAACAGCCCCAGATCCCTCATCAGAGTTGTCCTGCCGACCCTTCCCCACCTTTGCTGCCCTTCTCTGGCCTCGCTCCAGCCCCTCACTGTCCTTCTGAGGGGCCCAGAGCTGGACACAGCACTCGAGGTGTGGCCTCACCAGTGCCCAGCACAGGGTTAGGGTTTGGGTCACAATCCCTGCCCTGGTCCTGCTATTATCCACACTTTTATCCGTTCTGACACACAGCAGAAGTGCTGTAGAGAGTTGGTTTTTTTCAAAGAATTACTCTGTAATAGCTGGACTGACAAAAACAGGGTCACTCTTCACCCTGCTGCACCCTCAGCCGGCTCACACTGTGCTGCACTGCCCAGGGCTCACAGTGCCTTCACGCTTCCCTGTGAGCTCGATAAAATTTAAATTTAAGCGATTTAAATGATGTTCAATGGAGTGTGAGTGCCTGGCTCATCCCAGGGATCATCCCAGGCCACAGCTGCCCGTGCAAAGCCCGGCCTGCAGGGAGGATGTGGGCGGTGGATGTGAGTGGCAAAGGTCAGCCCTCACTGACCTTTTCACAGAAAAACCCCAACACCCAGAAAGGACAACAAGCCCCATTGAGAACAGACATCCTAGAACATCCTCTGGGTCATCCACATCCTGACGCTGCAATGTTTAATTCTACTTTTTAAAATTATTTTTTTTAATTTAAAGAGGAGAAAAGGAGTAGTACTTCCCCTTCCTGCCCTCTTGTGTTCACACATGGCCACACGTACTTCCCACGACAAAGGCATCCCTAAATTCCAGGCAGGGATTGGGCTGGACTGGAAACCTTGCTGGATTTCCTGCAGGCCTTTTGAAGGTCAGCAAACATCTGGAGCCTCAGTGTGGGAATCTGCGTGGTGTCACCATCGAGTGACAGGCACAGACTGTGCTCTCCTGCTCCGTGGGGTGAGTTATTTATCCAAGCTACTTGAGCAGCTGCTGAGAAGGTCTCGTT